>CAJNOQ010000230.1:0-61419 GCA_905250885.1 Didymodactylos carnosus
GAATAATTTTTCTGTGCGGCGACAGAGGCCTTTACATATCCTTAGTAGGACTATCGATTGCATATAATCAGACCTTCCCGGCTTTAAGTCGTGTATAAAGTGGGCGGACCTGTGCGGAAGTACCCTGATATACACTTTAAGATTGTTGAACATGAAGGAAATGAACACGTTTGACTATATAACTCTATTTTACGTAATACATGTTACTAGTAGTAGACCTGAGTATGCATGAATGAATGACGAGAAACGGAAGTGTTCACTGTTGATTTTAAACATTTTTATTGAATTGCACTGTATAGGACAGGCAAAACTGACTATATCTTTCCTTTTCCGAGCAAAAACATTGCCACAAGACTTATAATCAATCGTGCCGATCACTGTTATTGATAACTTACTTTTTTCCAAAGTACGGCTGTGTGAGTTCGAGTTCGAACTGTAAAATTTTTTTTGAAGATCTGAAACGGCCTTGAGTTTTTGTATTTTGAATACCATCGATTCTAGGCTTCATAAAAAGAAAATGAAAGTTGAAATAACAATAACTACTATTTCACAAAAAATTGAAAACTTTGTACAGGAGACGGACATACAAAGTAATCCAGGTTTTAGTAAATTAGGTAGAAAACTTGTGTGTAGCGGCTATAGCAGCACCTAATGATGACTACATTTTTTTTCAATCGAGATTTTTTATTAAATGTGAAAGAGCAAGTTTAACGAAAAAAAGTCTATCTCAACGAACATTGTTACTTCCTAATAATTTTTTCTATTATAACAAGACTAATGTGTTGCAGGATCGGTGTAGAAAAAAACAAATAGAAATAATGACAAAAAAAATTTGGTTTCGTGAGTGTATTTCTAGTAGCTGGACTCGACAATCCACTATCCCAAAGATCTTTTAGAAAATTTTCTTTAAAAAAAGATTTTCAAAGTTCTTTTATACGAAAAGATTCATGATGATTATAAAGAAATCTAGTTTCTGTAGTTTTATTTAAGAAAAACGTTGACAATAACTAATAGTTGTTTGAATTGACGCGTATTCTTTTCATAAGGTAAATAATCTTATCATTTGACATGTATTTTGAGAAACAGTGTACAGTGAGGAAAGCAACAGTTGGTCGCACGGTAGATTGGTCGCATGTTTGATACTCCGAAAGGTATATAATAAATATACGATCACTGGTAAATCAGCTAATGAAAAAAGATAAAATAATCGATAAAAAGAAGAATCAACAATATTAATACGACATGATAGATTTTTTACAATTTGATTTTGGATCTAGTAATTATGATCTGATTACATTTTCGTCTATTGATCAATTTCAAATATTCGAAGAATTATTTATCAGTGGAAGGTAAATGTATTATTTTTCATTTACTAGCAATAGAATGATGATATTTATCTCTTCACAGTGTACATCTACCATATTTTATCGGTTATACACCATGCCCTCTGGACATAAAAATACTATAGCGCCAATCGGTTCTGCATAGATTTCAAGCACAGTTATTTATTAGTCTGAACTATTTATCCATTTTTAAATCCAATAATCGATTAAACCATATGTAAAAGAATCTGGCATAATTTTATTCCAGGAAAGTTTCGTCACAACAATAAATCTAGCAACAGTATATGACTGTTTTTTCTTCAACCGGTCTAAAATAGCATTCAGTTCAACAAAAACTCAGGTATGCGCCGTTTTTCTCAAGCTTATCTAAATCTACTATATTTCTTTATTATGAAAATTAGATCTGTAAAACAAATACTTCTCAAATTTTCTACAAAATTTCAACAAGGCTATAGTAAAAGAATTCTTCAGATGGTTAAATATCAGCAAGAGATTCGATGACTTGCAACTACCACTATTACAATTCAGCGAATAAATTATTTCGAACACACATATATACAATGACGGACAACAGCCTAATAAGCGTGTAAGATATAAATTGCCTATCATGAATCATATATAAAAGAATAATTAATCAGTAAATATGAATAAACAAATTTACCGAAGATCGACACCAACGACTTGTATCGTTCAATTATAATATGCGACCAACTCTACCTTGTGATTAATTGGCACGGCATATAACTGTTGTACATTCCAAACAAACTGTCTACCGCCTTCTTAAAGGTTACTCCGAGCTATTATCTTCTTGTTAATATACCAGAAACTTTCGTAATTTGACATTTGTTTTAGCGATACTACCTTTTTTTATTGTCAAACAAGTCTAGATTCCTTCATACTATACTTGTATCTATTAGACATATTGGTCACTGAACATTGTTATCTTAAACATAGGTGTTTTCGAAGTTGCGTCATTAGTAATATATTTTACTAACTCTATAATTTGACTTGACGCGTGAACAAAAGCATCCAAGGAAAACTCTCATTTCTTCGACTTAGTGTCCATTATATGCTTTCCATCCTATTGCACAGTCGTAAGTAGAAATATCAGAGAAAATAGTGTGTTTTAGTTTTGTTAAATAAAAGTTTTTCCAAAAAGTGATAAAAATTATAGTCTGTCTTTTGTAGTATCTTTTTCATAGACAACATCTTTCAAACAGAGCTGTGAAAGTATTCAAGTCTTAATTTTTCTTAAATCTTTTCTATATTCTTTTGTATATTTTGTTTGCAGTAACAGACACATCCTCTTATTAACTTGTATCTCGTGAAAGTCTTGATTACGGAGATAAGCGAACGTTAGTTTTAGAATTCAGACTGTTTTGGTATTCCGGTTCGTTTGAGTATTGATGTTATATGTGACTGCGCAATCTTGGATATTACACTAGAACGAACACAATACAACAATGTATCACAATTTTTTCCATCACGTAAAATATTACGATTCGCGCATGAAAAACATTGTGTGGCAGGCACTTGAATCCAGATCAAAGATACATGTATCGAGTCTGAATCTAGGTGCAGTAAAATACATGTAAATTTCATCTAGCTTCAATTGGGATCAATTAACTGTTGTCGATTATAATACAGCAATGAGGTGCACAATTAATCGCTCCTTCAGCTAAAATATTTCTGCCAGTTTGCAGCTAGATAAATGTACATTTTAATCTAGCTAATCTAGATGCAACCAAAGACTACTGCTAGATTTTCTTGCTTACTTAACAGACAAAAACAGACTGATTGTAATGAAATCAAGCGATAATTAAGAGATACGAATCATTATTTTTCTTGAGCTACAATATATAACTACGAGATATGTATAAACGACGTGAATATTTCTAGTTTAGAAGTCATACTGGATTATCACAGTATCGTATATTGACATCGAAAACATTATTGCAATATCACGTATCGCACATTAATAGGGAACACGAGAAAAAGTCTAGAGCGACTAAATCCATTAGCTGTAAAAATATCGATCACTGTTTTAAAAAAGTTTGGGAAACGTTTAAACCTTACTTTTTTTCAAATAATACATGATAATGTTTTAAAACACACCCTTATCATAAAAAGGCCAACGTATTCTAATTCAAAGTCCGAATGAGTCTGGTTTCTGAAAACGATTGCGGCATGTACATATGTATATAGATATGGATATATATGCAAAAAATGACTTGGATTTTGTCTTTATGCACTGCTTTAACCTCTTTGTAGTGCTGACCAGGGTGGTGATTGTGAATCCTTGTGCAGTGTGTTGGGAACATTTGCTGATAAATGTAATAGTATTGGAGTTTCTGTTCGATGGCGAAATAGAGATCGTTGTCCATTGCAATGTGAACAAGGAAAAGTTTATATGTCCTGTGGATCGCCGTGTCCTCAATCCTGTTTCACAAATAAAATGGATTTTGAATGCGATGATTCCGGATGTGTTGAAGGTTGTTTTTGTCCGGATGATATGGTAATGGATGACAGTGGTGGTTGTGTTAAAAAATCAGCCTGTCCATGCTCTTTCAACAATAAAATATATCCAATAGGTAGTGTCATTGAACAGAACTGTGAAATATGTACTTGTAGCAATGGAAACTTCGAATGTAACAAAGTAACAGATTCGTCAACCTGCAATCAAAATTGTTCGTTGAATCAGTTTATGTGCAACGGAACTGACAACTGCATTCCAAAATCGTGGAAATGTGATGAGACTCGGGATTGTGAAGATGGAAGTGACGAAGTTGGATGTTTCTGTCATGAAGATAATTTTCAGTGCTCAAGTGGACAATGTATTAATTCTACTTTGCGCTGTGATGGACTACCAGATTGCAGAGATTCAAGCGATGAAGTGAATTGTTGTAAGTATTATGGCCAAATTATAATGATAGTATCTCCTGAATATTGTCTTTTGTTTAGCTTATGTGACACCATGTAAAGAATTCAAATGCGCAAAAAGTAACTTATGTATTCCAAATACATGGGTATGTGATGGAACCGTCGATTGTGGCAAAGATGATGATTCAGATGAAAGTGGTTCTTGTAGTAAGCATCATTTAGATTAGTCTGTATAAAAACAGCTAACCCTTCTCATTAATTAGAAATGGATACATGTGATAAAGTTAGTGGCAGATATTTTACTTGTATCGAAGATTCAAAATGTTTACCAATAGAAGAAAAATGTGATAATCACATAGATTGCGATGATCAGTCAGATGAACGTGGCTGCACTTGCCATTGTCAAGACAAATTTACATGTTCATCAATTTGTCAATGTATTGATCCAAATCGTGTATGTGATGGTGCGCCCGATTGTATTGATCATTCTGATGAAAACAATTGTAGCTGTTCATCCCTTGAATATAGTTGTCTTGACGGAAAATGCATTAATCGGACACTCCTTTGTGACGGTATTCGGCATTGTACAAAAGGAGAAGATGAAACGCATCCAGACTGTTGTAAGTTTGAGATAAAACAATATTCAAATACATGTATGATATTTTCTGGTTTTCTATAGCTCTAATGAATCTTACAACAACCAGTTCTACTCCGATAATAACTCCTATTCTCTTTGCGTTTCAAACGGCTCCTGGCATCTCTCCTGCCACAACATTTCCTAAAACGACTAAAAAGTCATGTGAAATTCAATTGGGAATGGTTAACTCTCAATTTGTATCAACACCAAAGCCTTCTGATCGAATAATTGGTCACTTAGACGATATCAATCCGGGAAAGAAGGGTATTACGTTTCTGAAATCGTTCCGAATTCCATTCATTGTCATACCATTTAAAAAAAGAACAACTGGTATGATAGAAAAGGTTCAGATTTCCGAAACCAGCAATGTAAATCAGATTCGAGTAACGCTAATCGACAAAAAACAAAAGCCAATTAAAGGTTTAACGGGCAGAGTGGCGAGAATCACATCAGTTAAACAACGTTCGCCAAGAATCAAAAACTTTTCATCAATATATGTCAATGGGCTAAAAATCGAATTTTTGCAAACGTTTGACAGGCAACCTCCTGCTTATATCTCTGTTTCATTCACGGCATGTTTTAAACAAAAGAAACCGTATTTATATACCACAACGCTACGAGTTCCAAAGCGAACAACGCGAAGACCTCATATGAAAGGTTGGTACTAGAATATCTTGTATTTACTTAGATAAATGTAGACGTAGAGATATTTTTACAACGTACACAGTTTTTGTCAAAAAACCTAGGGGTCTTAGATTTTGGTATATTTAAAATCAAGATGAGCGAAGAGATTCACAAGATATACGGACGTATGCAAAATATCCTCCATTGCTATTTATCCATTTTTTATTAGATTGTACAAAGACAGATGCGTTAAATCCATGGGTAGCTAAATCTGTCATCTCAAAATTAGGTGGTACTGTTCCAGTTAAGAGTAGCTACACAAACATGTTATTGGGTTTTGGCGGTGTAACGTTTAACACATCTCAAGCAGTGATCGATGTTAAGTTTAAGAACAATATCATCAGTCATATAGTAGCAGTATCTATTCCAAATACTATAAACAATGTTCGACGTTTGTCCATTCAGATATACAACATAGATAATAAAACACTGTTTTCTAATATTTCGGCACGCGAGTTAAATCCTAAAGTGATCGTCAATAAAACATTTCATGCATCATTACTACGTGTATCAATACTAGAAACATCAGATGATTTTGCACCATACAATGTAACCTTGTCAATAATGGGATGTTTCTATTCCACAAAAGAACATTTATCAACCACCACACATCCTACATCTGTAACCGTTAGTCAAACATCTACAATCGGTATGCCTTATTTTGACAATAAATAGCTCTGTGTTGATGCTTCTTACTTCTTCCAGGTTTGTGTAAACGTATTGATGCTATGAACCCATTATATGCGCACAAAATTATAGGACAATTCGGCGGTACTCAACCCATAAATAGTTCATTTATCGATTTAATGACAGACGGAAATGGAACTAGCTATAACAAAAAGAATCCAGTAATTATCATTGGTTTTCAATCACATGTGCTTGGACAAATATCAGAAGTTTCACTTCGTTCTAATATTCATCAAAACATAAGAATATTTCAAATTGAACTTTATGATATTGACGATAATTTAATATTGTCCAAACTATCAACTGAAACACTACACATTCAATTAACACTAGAAGACATGGTTTCATCAATCAAAATTTTAATTATTGATACTTGGGATGAAAAACCAATATCCGGTATAACATTATCAGTAATTGGATGCTTCTCTATCTTACCAACTTTATCCACAACTCCTACCATCATATCAACACAAGCTATAACAACAACTCAGTCACCTACAAAAACTGCAACGACACCAAGTAAAAATTGTTCTTATTTATTTTCGTTCTTGAATGATGGTATTGAATGTGGTAGTAAGCTTACATACTAAACCTTCAATATTTTTCGCATGACTGTATATATTTTTTGACATAGTATGTCGGTTAAACTGTTACTTTACGTTTAGGTCTTTGTCATCATTTGGAATTAATGAGTCCACAATATGGGAAACAAATTTTGGCTGGCATTATTGGTAGTCCGCTGGTAAATGGAGAACTAATTGATATTTTATATTCAAGAACAGGAGTGACCTTTTCTCACTTGAATCCACACATTGATATTGTTTTTAATGAAAATATTATTAGTCGCTTGAATAAAATCGTTATTCCAACGAAACCAGTTAGTAATTTACCAGAATTTCGAGCAGAATTCTTTGATAAAGACAAAATTATCATACATTCTCTAAAATCAAAACGACAACAATTAATTTTAACAGATACGTCGTTGATGGTAATCGGTGGTATACGAATAACCTTTGTTGACACTAATGATAAGCGACCACCAACAAATCTGACATTATCGATTGATGGATGTTTTGCAGTAATGGTGACAGAGAAAACAGAACCTACACTCGCTACAACATTTTCCACAACAACCCGTGGTGAGTTCAAATTTTGGATTTTCATTTCATTTTTGAAAATTTTGTTTTGTTTTTTAGAACAATGTACGGAAATAGAAGCAATGAGTAAGCCTTTTAGGGACAGTGTAATAGATGGATTTAGTGGAACTAAACCGGTTAATAGTTCCTTCAATGATTTGCTGTTTGAAAATAGTGGTGTTACTTACGCTACTCAAAATCCATCTTTATATATCATATTCAAACCAAATATTGTAGCGAATATAAACAATATTAAATTTTTAACAGATCAGTCAAATGTAAAGAAAATTCAAGTTGATTTTATTGACAAAGAAAAAATAGTTTTACAAACGATTACCATTAATAGTCAAACGATGATGAATTCAACGGAAGTTAATGTTTTTGCCCTAAGAATAGTTATCCTTGAAACATTAGATAATCAACTACCATATGGAGTACGAATTTCAATTAGAGGATGTTTCGGCATTTTGCCATCATACTCGACACCTTCTCCAAGTATAATGACCACGCATCTAACCACATCATCAACACAGCGTAAGTTTATACGAGTTCTAGTTAGTGCATATAACATATGCACATATTTGTTTTAGTTCCATGTAACGAACTCGATGTTTTAAGTAAATCTCATTCAAATAAACTTATCCAATATCTAGCTGGAACAAATGTGAATAATGAAACAGTGACAAGTTATCTGAATGATAATCATAGTATTACTTATAATATTTTGTCTCCGTACTTACTCATCGTATTTAAACCAAATGTCTTTGCGCAGCTTAAATCCATATCGTTGTTGAGTAATTCAACGAATGTCGGGGTATTTCAAGTGGATTTGTTAAATGAAGATAAAATAATTATTGAAACACGGAGATCTAAAGCAAATGTGCTAAATCTCATCTTTAGTGGTGATACGCCACAAATAGCCGCATTCCAAATTAAACTCATTAAAACAAATGATAATCAGCCACCTCGAAATGTTCGCCTATCTATAAAAGGATGTTTTGCAACTATGCCAATAACGAGTACTCAAGCAGAAAAACTTTCAATAACAACAATGCCACCCTATACAACAACAACTGCGGGTAAGTTGTTTTTATTGTTGATTTGTTTACATGCCTACGGTATCTCAACTAAAACGAACAAATTACTAAGTTGTTCGTTTACAACAAATTAGTAATAAGAGTTAAATGTACTATCTGAAAAAAGAGTAGTTTAAAAACCTCTCTAAACAGGGTTCAGAAGAACTCTTCAAAAACTGACTGCGAAATTCAACATGGATATACATCACTTTGCATTTTCTGTAGGTCATTTTAACAGGTATATTCTATCTATATTGTACGAAAAACTAACCAGCAGTGTCTGTGTTTTTTCTGCATTTGGTATATGGCTTTCTTTTTCGTCAAATCTCTGCCCCTCTGTTCATAATCATCCGTATCTGCATGATGTTTCTCTCTCTATCGTGTCTTCTATCCGTTGTCAATATTATTGAACTGCAATGAATCGTAATCAGTCATTACTGATGTCAGTCAAAAAAACGATCCTTATTGATACCAGTACTACGCAAGATGTTATTAGAAATTTGTGTTCGATCGAAACTCTCCGTATATGAGCACCGTCTTGTCTATTATTAGAAAGTAAAAATGATAACTAAGAACAACGCTGCAAGATTTTTCCTTTTTAATAATTTCAGTTTCTTGTCGTGAACTTGATGTTATGACCAAACCATACTCAAAGAAACTCGTTAAATTTTTATTCGGAACACAACCAGTCAATGGCACAGTCATGAATTATTTAGAACAAATGAATAATGAGGGTGTGACGTATAATACTTCACAATCAACTTTACTTCTCGTATTTGAATCGAATATATTCGCTATTATCAAATCAATATCATTATTAAATAATTCAACGAACGTTATAGTATTTCAGGTAGATTTATTAAATGATGATCAAACAGTTTTGAAAACATTGACATCGAAATCAGGCGAATTATACCTTAACACCGACACCGATTCATATCCAGCAGTCGCAATACAACTTAAATTCATTAAAACAAATGATAATCAGCCACCTCGAAATGTTCGCCTGTCTATAAAAGGATGTTTTGCAACTATGCCAATAACGAGTACTCAAGCGGAAAAACTTTCAACAACAACAACGGCACCCTATACAACATCGACTGCAAGTATGTTTATAAGTAGCAATTCGTCTTATATTAATTTACATGGTTTAGAATAGTCTTTTCACGATATTCATCATAGTTATTCATCGTTAAATCTTGCAACAACAATGGTTTAGAGGTTTTTATTTATTTCAGGTTCATGTGTAAGATTGAATGCAATGGAAAAAACTCATGTGAACAAAATCATTTCTGGCATTCGTGCCGTACCTCTAGATAGTAATCAAGGAACAGATGTAGTCAAAGGAGAAGTTGGGTTAAAATTTAATAGTACTAAAGCATATTTCGATGTTGTTTTCAAATATGGTGTAGTCGGTAACATAGATCAAATATTGCTGAATGACATTCCTCAACACAATGTAAAACAATTTAAAGCTGAATATTATGATATCAATAATAATATCATCGATGAACAAATCGCAGACGCAACTATAATCAGAAGAGAAGTACCAGACGTTTCAAGTGTACGCATCATAATACTAGAAACAATCGATCACAAGCCTATAACCGGCGTGACGCTTTCACTAGTTGGCTGTTTTTCTTTCATACCTAATTGGTCAACACAAACAACGACAGCATTAGAAACGTCAACAACTTCAATCAGTACGTATTTTGACTACAGACTTATAATGAAAGTTTTCATTAGTTTGTTGCATGATCTTAAATCGAATTGAATGTTACAATCGCATCTAATGAGCATAGTTAGTTCTTAGAATGTTTGCAGTATTTTGAACAGATTAAAGTAGCTTTCAGAAGGGGAAAAATGGTATCAGTCAGATAGATAAAGCTGGTTCTAGCCTGGCAGATCTACTTATGAGTTATATAACTTTCGGCCCGGACTTTCGATCCGGTCCCAAACGCGGGTGATTATTCGGTTCGAGTCTAAATTCCCTCAGGACTTTCGATCCCGGCTCAAGTTTCCCCTCTAGTCTCTGTCGGAATAAAGCGTAATAACACCTAGGGCTCAGCAGGACGGCATAGTGTTAAGCAGTATGAATTTATATTACACTGCAGTTATAGCGTTCTGCTCAGCAAGATGGCGCAGTGCTCAGGCATGTATGTTGTAGTTGAAAGTTAGAAATTGATCAGAGGAACATCCTTCAGTGTCCTGCGGAGCACTAAACTTTTTTATGTTGGCACTTTGCTTAGGAGAGTAATAATTCTCTCATAAGACAACAGCACTCCTCAAGAGATCAAAGCAGACTGCTGAGCACTACATTTTAATCTAAATGCGTACTGCTGAGCACTACGCAGTGTACCAACTATTCATAGCAATACGGCTTTTTATGGGGGAGTTAATGAGGGGAACTTGGACCCAGTGGCCGAAAGTGCGACGGGAAGTTAGATTCGGGTCGAACGTCCTTCTCGTTTCAACATGACTTTGGGTCCTGGGCCGAAAATTCCGATCTCCCCTATTTATTTGATCTACCGTCTTTGTTCGGTCGAAATGGCTAAAATCTGTTCAAAATACTGCAAATACTTTAGGAGCTGATCATAATCACCCTGTCTAAACGTGAGTACAGTTGTGATATTCTCATCCTAAATGAGTGTAGTTAATCAAGGAATATAGACAAAGTATGTTGATGCGAAAAAAGCGATATCACTGGGATGAGATGAAATGTCTTACAGCTGTCTAAGAATCTATACATAATGGTATAAATTCTATGTATCAAAAAGAAATCGCGACCATATTTTTTTAGAACATTGCAATTCATTGGATCTAATGGATGTTAAAAATACCAAACGATTACTTGCCGGATATAGTGGTACTTTAGAAATTGATGGATTATCACTAGCTGTTTCCGTTAAAGATAAAACTACAACTATTCCGTCAACCAAACCTTATTTATTTCTGGTTCTAAAATCTGACGTGGTTGGAGAAATCGAATCGGTGTCAATCAATTCGATAAACCATAATATATCACAAATAAAAGTAGATTTAATAGATCATGATGATACTATACTAAGTGAACTTGTATCAGATGTGTCAGACAATCCGACCATTAACAATTTTCCACCTGTGTTAACATCAGTTATACGGATAGTGATAGTTAAAACGAAGAATGATCAATGGACGGGGAGTAATGTTAAGTGGTCGGTCAACGGTTGTTTTTCACATATTAATCGAACCACTGACACTACTACCCCTGCTGTGAGCACAACTACAACCTCTACAACTCGAATCACTACATTACATACTTGTAAGTGCGAAGTTAATCAAATAAATGACCTTGGAGAATCTTTTTTGTGTTTAGTACCACATTGCCGACGATCAAACATCATGTCTCATAACAATAATTTAATTCCACATATCAGTGGTACCAAACCACTTCGAGGAAACTTGATAGATTTAATGACTGAAGCATCTGGTGTTGCTTATGCTGAAAAACAGCCGGTGATCGCGATAGAGTTTCCGACGGGCATTGTAGGCCACATTTACGAAGTACGTGTTGCAGCAACACAACTAAGCAACGTACGAATATTTCGTACACAACTGGTCGAAGTTAAAAATGGTTTGCTGTATACTCTTACCTCACAGCCAAATGAAAAGCCGGGGATAATAGGATTTCCACCTGTACTGTCGTCTGGTATAAATATTACAATACTGGAAACAGTTGACAATGAACCACCCACACATGTATCAATATATATCGATGGATGTTTTTATCAAACGACGGAAACTCGTGTCTCAACTTCGACAGTTAGCACGTCGATGCCAAGTAAGTAAATTTTCTTTATATGCACCAGTATGTTTAGTTTAAATATTTTGTGCTCATTATTTAGCCACACAGCCAACAAGTAAATCTGTCTTACATTGCCGACATTCGCCGTGGACGCAATGGGGTGTTTGTTCAACATCATGTGGAAAAGGAATTCAAGTGAGACTTAGAAATGTTATTGAGGGTGTTTGTATGGATCCATTAATAGATTATCGTATATGTACGTTGGAACCGTGCACTTGCATTATAACGAAAGAATTATACACTTCAAATATCCACGAGAGTGTGCCAGTCGATGGTGGGTAACACTAACTAACTTGTTTATATTTATTAATACAAGTCTGAAAGAGAAGACCATGATAACGGGTGTTTCAGAACGTAAACGGTCTGTTAACGTTGTTAGTGTACTATCCTTACCAGTACAAAAATTTTATTCAACTTTTTCATAAGCACATGACATATAATTCTTTTCTACCAGAAGCGAAAGAAGAAATATGAAATTATACTTTTCTTTAACGAGAAGAGCTCTACTTCATATTTCAACGATAGAATAATACCCATTATCATTTGATTCAAATCATTCTTCTCCTTTAGAATTTGTTGGTTTTATAAAAGATGATAAGGGATCATCGACATCAAATTCAACAAAACTAATACATATTGGCGATCATGTAGAAAAAAATTCTGTTATTTATTCACACAATTGTTACCAGTTTAAATGCACTGATAATGGAGTAATTACGAAACGTTCAGAAAATTGTATAAGTAAATTGTTTGTTTTACTCTCTGATATTGATCGTCGGAAGAAACAGTCTGTTTTTTCTGTAGGAGAATGTGTTTGGCTTCCATGGTCTCCTTGGAGTAATTGTAGCAAAGAATGCGGCCAGAACGGTACCCAACATCGTTTAAGATACCCTCTCAATTTATTATCAGTCCCTCGCACGTGCAAACAACCACAAAAAGAAATGCGATCTTGTGTAACATCACCATGTACTGGTCCTTGTCGTCTGACAACATGGACAAAATGGACTGTGTGCTCAAAACCATGTGATCTTGGCATTCAAACACGAACTAGACAATTTCTTTCACTTCAACCTAATTGTACTGATGAACTTATACACACACGAGATTGTAATCCACATTGTTGTACCGGTAATTTGTTTTACAGTAAATGCAGTAAGAAATTTAAATTTTTATTTATTTAATTCAAGGTAAACCGCAATGGCATGAGTGGAATCCATGGAGTACATGCACGAAAACGTGTAATGGTGGCGAGAGAACTCGTTTACGGAAATGTATACAACCAAATCCAAATTGTCAAACAACTCCTTGCAATGGTTCTCATTTACAAACAGAGTCTTGCAATACGGAAATGTGTCGTAAGTGCTTTAATCCAATATGAGAAAAAATTTAAATAAAACGTGTTCGTTTTTAGCTAATCAAAACTGTACGAAAGGTAAAGTTTTCAGTAACTGTAGTAATTCATGCTATCATACTTGCTCAACTTTGATGTGCACAAAACGATGTATTGAGCCATCAAAATGTTTACCGGGATGTATTTGTCCATTTCCCTCTGTCATGAATGCTAATGGACAATGTGTTGATGAAAAGGATTGCACATGCGAGTATAATAATCGAACTTTGCTTCCTGGCCAGATAACGGACATAAACACAAAATGTAAACAATGGTGAGAAGAAGAGACCATTTATTTAATAAAACTGTACTAAATACTTTTTCTGTAATGTTTAGTCAATGTAAAAATGGTTGCCTAACGTGCAAGAAAATAGAAAACTGTTTGAATGAATGTCAGTGGACTGAATGGTCATCCTATGGTGTGTGTTCCTCTCCATGTAATGGTCAACAAGCACGTTATCGTACACTACAAGGGTCTTCTTGTAACGAACGTCAAATGGAAGTACAAATAGAAAGTAGAGCATGT
Source organism: Didymodactylos carnosus (assembly GCA_905250885.1). NCBI lineage: Eukaryota > Metazoa > Rotifera > Eurotatoria > Philodinida > Philodinidae > Didymodactylos > Didymodactylos carnosus. The sequence continues at coordinate 14,204 of CAJNOQ010000230.1, forward strand.
TCATCAGCTAATTTAACAACATATACAAAAGGTTGTTCACAATGTCAATGCTTAAATAACCAAGAAAAATGTACAACTAAATGTGGTATCACTGAAGAAGTTTGTAAAAATATTAGTGATCCTATATACAATTATTCTTATGTATTACCTCCTCCTGGCCAATGTTGTGGAGAATGCAATAAAACAAGAAGTAGGTATCATTCGTATATGTATATATGAACTATTTTTTTTTCCACGCCTTTATTCAGAGCCGGAGAAATGCGTTGTTCAACAACTTCCAATGGATTATGTTTCAAATGGAACATGTATATCTATTAAGCCTGTTAGTCGTCAACAATGTTATGGAAATTGCATTTCTTTCGATTCGACAACAATAAATACATTCGAAAAAATGCAAGATAGCACTCAACATTCCTGCACTTGCTGTAGTCCAAACAGAATCAAAATGTCACCCATACCAATGCAATGTACATTTTCAAATAAGACGATTTTTACACAGATACCTTATTATCAGATTCGATCATGTGCTTGTAGAGAATGTGTTTGAAATAGAGCAATTTATATTTTGTATCACGAACAAAGGCTGTAGGCGATGCTTTTCCCAGTTTCTATTGTTGCATAAGAAAAGTAAAAGTGAAAGAATAGAAAAGATAATATAAGTATGATGCAACCTATGAAAGCATCTCAGAACAATAAGACATGTATTTTTTATTGCATCTGTTAGCTACAATTTAGAAAATTCGTATATTACTTCGAAAAAAAACGAAAATTGTCAGATGTCTGAATCCAAATACCATTTTTGACCGATGGTAAAAGAATTATTATAACGAACACTGTGCGTATGGGATATTTAGTAGCTTTAGTAGTCTTTTTCAATGTGAATTGCAAAACATTGATAATTTAGAAAAAACATTTCTGATCAACAAAAGACGCCTACCAGCTCTGAGTGATATTCTAATCAAATGTTATAAGAATCTTGGTGGAAGTCCTGCATATACCGGACACTGACGCCACCGTATCTCAAAAGTAAAGGTCAGTGCATCGCATTCGTATTTGCAGGATTTCTCCGTCAAATTAAGTGACGAAGAGCTCGAGCTGGTCTCAAATTGAGCCTAGCATGTAAAGCTAGAGTCCGATCTTTGGGTTTCTGACTATTTGTTTATGCTATGACTATTTCACTAAAGATGTCGAGAGGCAGTTTTCATATTTCGAGCTTCCCATCAATTAACAAAGTAAAATATCAAAACTCGGGCTCTGTTAGCCACTGGCTGCATGTCTTGTAGTCATTTTAGGACCGTTTCGAGCTTCCCACGACGTTTCATTCCAAAAAAATTTTACATTTCCGAACAGTCTCATTTTGTCTCTTTATCGAGTGATAAACATCTCTGAAAAGATGATAGATAGCGTGGCCAAAACTTTATCGGAAAGATACAATCATAACTGAGACTGTACCCTGAAGTTTCTGTCGAGATCAGACTTATGATTGCCTCTGGTGTTCAACAGATATTCCGCATATCATCGAGTTTAAAAAGAGATTCAACACGGTCGATCCAGGTGCTCCATAGTTTTTTACTAGGCGTATCGCTAAAAGATACGTACAAATTGGATTGTTGGCAAACTAAGTTTTCTGGAACTTAACGGTATATAGCGCCGTCTTTAGAAAGTGATACATTAAGCCTTTTCTGATGTGTGGATAAAATATAGCATCAGTTAGCGCTCACAGAAGAAAAATCTTTTTTCTACTAGAGGCACCTGGGATAATTAGAACGCGGTCGAAGCATTTTGCGGTATTTTTCTCGTAACTTTGAAAACCTAAACGTTTTTACAGAACTTCCAATGCAAAAGTTGTGGGCGATGGTAGTGGGCACTGAATGGGGCAAAAATCAATCGAAAATCTCCTCAGCAAAAGGATTGGGAGCCGTTTTACTGTGTGAGGGTCCAAAACGTTCTTATTTCCCGTAAGTGGGAAATTAGAATGTTTGCTGTGCCTGTATGGGATAAATGGAACGCATTTGCCAAAAGTAATGGGATTTTCTTTAAAATGTATTTTCTATTTTATATCTCTATTTCACACTATAGCTACAAAGTTCCTCAAAAAGAGATTTGGAGAATTGTTTCACTCATGAGCTAATGTGCGTTGGAAAGTCAATGCACGTACATGACGGAGAGCACGAAGAGGATTTCTCCATGTTCATACAACTGGAACATGGAGAAATGTAAAGGATTATTTTGAAAAAATTTTCTAATCACAATAAAATCTGCAAATCATATGAGCCGTGATGTATGCCTTATGTGAAATGTAGAGGAAGTTTGTCATCCGGAAGATAATCACTGTAACAAGCAACTGTCAAGGACGATTGCCTAGCTTTTGGTGAGGGATGAGGATCGCTGATACCATTAGAAGAAGGAGGATCAGTGAGATCAAGAACCTCATTCTATAAATATTTTTTCAATGCCTGTCGTTGTTCTTAATATGGTCATTAACACAACTTTGCGTGATTTTTAGTTTATAGACCGACTATGGCAGCCTACTTCGTGTTTCGAAGAGAAAACGTTTAAGAAGACTGTTCGTAATAGAAACAGTCACTGAAATGTTTTCAGATTGTGCACTATATGTGGGACTATTTGCTGCAAAATGTGGAACAAGATTGGCACGCATATTATGAGGTTGGTTACTACGACTCTTAGGTTTAATTAATACCGTGTGTTCCAAAAGTCCAAATGAAAAGCAAAACCTTTTTTAACTTTTTAGAAAAAACATTTTTCAGTAAATAATTTATTAAGAAAAGGTTCTAAAAAACCTCAGTCCCACTATAATAAATCCAAACAATTCTTTCAAGTATTAACAAAAATGTCGAAACACATCAAATAAAACTTGAAACTTTCCTCCATTAAGCAAAGAAATGACCTTGAAGTTTAGTTAAGTTGACGGAGTTATTAAAGTTTGTTTTTCATTTATGCTTTTGGGACATCCAGTATCAATTAAACCTAAAAGTTGTAGTAACCAACCTCACAATATGAATGTCAATCTTGTTCCACATTTTGCAACAAATAGTTCCACATATGATACACAATCCTCTTCGTGCTCTCCGTCATATTCCCGAGTACGTGCATTGACTTTTCAAAGCACATTAGCCCGTGAGTGAAACAATTCTCCAAATCTCTTTCAGAGGAACTTTGTATCTATAGTGTGAAATAGAGATATAAAATAGAAAATACATTTTAAAGAAAATCCCATTACTTTTGGCAAATGCGTTCCGTTTATCCCATACAGGCACAGCAAACATTCTAATTTTCCACTTACGGGAAATAAGGACGTTTTGGACCATTCCATAGTAAAACTGCTCCCAATCCTTTTGCTGATGAGATTTTCGATTGATTTTTGCACCATTCGGTGCCTGCTACCATCATCTGCAACTTTTGCATTGGAAGTTTTGTGAAAATTTCTAGGCTTTCAAAGTTACAAGAAAAATACCGCAAAACGTTTTGACCGCGTTCTAATTGCCCCAGATGCCTCTATTTATTTGGGTTAGTCTCGATTCGTCCCTTTCTCTTACACATTTGACGAACTGAACTGAGAAAAAAAATTAAGACGAATCGAGAGAAGATACCGTTTAATTTTTAAAGTTTTTTGCATTTATTACTATTGTAGCTCATAAATGTTTTATTTATCTATTGAAAAACCATATAAAAAAGGTACTGTTAATATCAAGTAGTTTGGATTCCCTAGAGTTCTCTTATTTAACTGCCGTACTTTGCTATATTCTTGCATTTAAACGGTTCATTATGCTGTAAACCGTGAAAAAGTGTACGCCAATAAATGCATTTGGTTTTGTGGGACCTCGAAAAGATTTTGAACTGTACTGTTTCTTTTATATAGAAAGGGCAATAAATTAAGCTCGTTAGAAGTATATCAGATTACACACATGGAACACATTCGACATTACATAGGAAAAAAAGAAGCTGAAAGTACATGAAAAAAAAATATAACACTTTATAGTAATAACATCACAAGGCACTTTATCGTTTTGCTTCTAACTGTTTTTCGAGTTGTTGTACTCGATTTTGTGCTTCTTTCAATGATATATCCAATGTCATTGATTTTTCTTCTAATGACGCTGCACGTGCTTCACTTTCACTTTAACGAAAAGAAAACCAAATATAAAGGATAAAATATAGTCATTTTTTGAACTTGAAACCTTTTACATACGTTAATTGTTGCTGTAATTTATTAATCGTTTTTAACGCATCAAAACCAGTTTTAGCTGATTTCGATGAGCCATGTTCACTTTGATTATCAATATCCTCCTCATCTCGTAAAGTTGCTCCACGCTGTACAGTAATTAACTGACGTCTTTCGGTTAAACCACCACGACTAATCGCTTCGAATGATAAATTATCATCGACATCCTAAACAAATTTTGTTATATATATATGTAGTATTGTAGTTATTCTCTACTACTTTTCGGGTTGCAAATCTTGATGATTTATCAGATGAAATGGGTCGCTGTTGTTGCTCTTCTTGCTCTGTTCGAGGTTCGCCTTGTTCATTTAATGGAATTTCTCGCTTTGGTTGACTTATGTCAATGTGAGTGGAATCACCAGTTAGTTCGGCAAGGATTATCTTCGATGAATACACCCAATCATTGCATTCATCCTACAATTATGAATTACCGCTTGAATATATGAGATAAGAGAAACGTCCGTTCGCATGCAAAGAAATATAAACACAATCATGCATTTACAAGAGGATGAAGAAGACTTCAACACACGAAATAGTTGATACCTGAATGTTTTGCTGAAAGATCATGGAAAAATAATCAATTCATAATAAAAAGGCTAATGAGCGTAGACCTATTGTTTAAAGTAGAATTCCTGCTCAATAAATTTGGCGAACGAAGTCTTAACGCAGTGGCGGATCCAGCCAGCAAAAAAGTTATTTCTTCCCAACAGAACTGTCTGATGAGGAAAGGTCGTGCAAAGGTGTGCAATCGCTTTTTCCTCGACTCTAGCGGACAATAGGTAATCGACTGCGCTAAATCGGAATGTGACATCGGTTTGTGCTGTTAGACCTCCAAGGACCGGGTTTCTGGAAAACTCGGTTTTCAGAAACTCTAAAATATAACCAAATTCTTTCTTAATGAGGCATGATTGTAGATCGCAAATTTCCGATTAAAATGAGATATCTCCCAGCTCTACACGACCTTCCTTTGCAAAGTTATAGAATTCACACGAAAAGCCCTAAATTAATTTCTTTTTATTTCTGCAGCGTTGGGCCGACAATGAACATTTAGGGCTTTTCGTGTAAATTCTATAACTTTGCAAAGGAAGGTCGTGTACAGCTGGGAGATGCCTCATTTTAATCAGAAATTTGCACGCTACAATCATGCCTTATTAAGAAAGAATTTGATTAATTTTTAGATTTCTGAAAACCGGGTTTTCCAGAAACTCGGTCTCTGGAGACCTAGCAGCACAAACTGATGTCATATTCGGATTTACCGCAGTCGATTACCTATTGCCCACTAGAGTTCAAGCAAAAAGCGATTGCACACTTGGGGACCTCTCCTCATGAGAAAAAATTCGTTGTACGGCGATCGTTCACGTATCAAAGAAAAAGTTTCAGATCCGCCGTTGTCTTAACGTATACTTAGTTTGTTGAGATGAGTAATCTGTCACTGGAATCTTTTCATTTACCTGTAAACGCTTTAGATCAATGACTTCTTTTTCGGCATTGGTTTCTTGATGCATTTGTTTTGTAAACATTTCTTCAGCAGCTAACGCAGCACAACAACTATAAATATAGATACATAAAATTTAAAAAATATTGTGTATGTGTGTGCCTACACTCACCTAACTATATATTTGGTTAATGTTAATAATTGTTCACATATTGTTTTTTCATTTGAAATTAATTTTTCCACCGGTTCTTGACTACATTTCAAATGATGTTTAGCTTCTTTCGATAAATGCTTTTGATCTGGAGCTAAACTAATTAAAATTTGAATAAGCCAAAAAACCATTGATGAATCTGTAACTAAGATCTAAATAAGAAGAGTGATTTCACGTTATAATAGTTTGAAAGACAACAGTGATTGAACAAACCTCTTCTAATATCCTTCCATCTTGACTTTCAATATAGTGTCTTAATGATATCAATCCTTTATTTGCCTGTTGTAAAACTGTCTGACCAACAACACTATATAATACAAAAATCTATGTAAAAAAGTCAGTAAAAAATATACAAAAGTCTTTTATTTTAATAGATGTGTGATGCAAATTAAAGAAGTACTGCACAAAATATAATTAAAAATAATAGATATTTTGTGTAATAAATTTTACTAATTGTATTATAAATCCTTAAAGATGGATCGAAGATTGATATATGATTTGTTTAGCTTTCATACTGAGTATTTAACGGTAACCCTCTCTTTTTCTGGGACATTTTTGATTTTGAGTTGAATCTAGACTAATGCTGAGAAAAATCTCTCGGCTACAAAATAAAATTATTTTCAGCGTTCCACAATCACTTTTGCACAAGTGATGAGTTTTCAGACTTAAAAAGTTGAGAAATTCAATTTTTTTCAATGTTATGACTTTTCTCTCCGTTCCAGTGCCTTTAAAAATTTTTATATATAGTTCGATAGAACTGTGAAGTGCTCTTTTCACAATGAGACATCTTACAAAACGTTCCAATTTGCTTCGCAGAGATATAAGCATAATCGTAAATACCCTGGAAAAACTGATCTGTCTCATGATACCTATAACATGCAAAATACTGATGCTTCGAATAGGCATGCATTACGATCTCGTTGAAGTTTCATACGATCGAGCAGAAAAAACTGTCCTGATATCTCAAACTTCAAATGCTTTTTCTCGTTTTTGACTTTATCAGATAAGTTTGAGCAAAAATACATCGCTTTTCTTTTTTCTATGTTCTGTCTCTGATATAAGTTTGAGCTTAATCAGAGTTTTGTTTCGACCTTTGCCAATAAGGTGAAAGAAGAGACCAGGAGTACCCTTCAGAAAACACTGACTGTATTTCTATCAATAACTTTATATTTCTCTACGTACATATTTGCATTAATTTCATCGTCTTTAACTGACTTTCCAACATAGTCGACTGTTTTTGTCAATGATTCTATCCAATCTTCCATCTGTTGATAAAATTGAATCCATTCTGTATCGCTTATTTTTCCATTCGAGTAGGAATAAGTGGATAATTTTTGATTCCATAGTTCTAGCGCGTTATTAAAGAAAATAACACTTTGAGCAACACCATTTTCACCCGTCATACGAATACGATATTGTTTATGTAACAAATTGATGTTCTAAGTAGGTAAATGAAAAAAAAATAAAATGAATTTTAAAAAAATATCATAATTCTCACATCGAATAATTCTTTTAATGCTTTTTGTTCATTTGATTCTTTGTCATGAGCTAATGGATGGCGAGATAATAAACGATCCGCTAATTCAATCCATTTTTTAATATAACGATCAGCCTTTTTAATACGTTCTTCATTTATTAACACAGAATCCCCACCAAACTTTTCTATTTCACGATTCATTGACTAGAAAAGTCCATCTACACATAAAAATTCTTTATTCATACAACATTATCTTAATCACTCACTTCTTCCCAGTGTTTTGTGTGAGCTAAATATTCAATTACTTTTGGCCGATCAGGAACATTTATCAGTTTACCTTCACTGTCACTAAAAACAATAAACATTTGATTAACATACAACCGCAACAGAGATGACAATAACAGATCGCAGAATTTATATACACGAACTTAACTGTGTTGTTATGAACGCAACACAAGTTGACTCTTCCGAACGCGTCAGTTTATTATAAAATCGTCCTGCTAAACGCGTTAAATGTAAACGCATTTAAACGCGTCAAAACTTGCTGCGTTTCTAAGCGTTACTGTTTCACAAACACGTTTTTCTACGTGAAATTTTGCCGCAGTTGGACGCGTTTTTTTTTAACTAACGAGTTGAAACGCGTTCAGTGGCTGCTAAAACGAGTCAAAACACGTCAGATGTGTCAACTAACGCGTTTATAGGTGCGTTAACTTACAAAAAATGTTTGCCTGGGAGTAACCACTAATTCTTCCAAAAATTTCAAAATTATTCTCATAGGTGATGAGTAATGTCTTAGAGATTTCTGTGCTAAACAGATATCTAACGACATTCCGAGTAAAAAAAACTGTTCGAACAGTTTTTTTTCGTGATTTAATATATTTTTGAATGCTCAAAGTTTTCTTAGAAATGAGTTTGGAAATCTTTTAACAAATGTGTTTTGTAGAGCAAACATTTTTCTACAAAATGAGATGTTTCACAGTTCTGAGCGGATCACAATAACTGATGTATAGCAATTCTCCTGGATGCCCCAATACCAGTTAAAAACTGGTGCATACCTAAGTACATCTAATTTCTGCATATATACAACAAGCTCGCGGTCTTAATTTCTTCCACTGATTAGGCGAAAAACAGAACCTGACTAGGAAAACAGGCAAGGTTCCTTTGAAGAAAAGGACTTTTTTACGTACAGGTATCTGACCAGACAAACTGGACATCCTCTAGGGCGTATTCAAAAACTGCACATATGTGTATTAGATAACAGTAATCGCTCTCTGGTCAGTGAAAAACCGTACTCTTGGAAATATTTTTCGGGCCATTAGTTAGTGATAAAAAACTTAAGTGAAATATGATCCTTACAAGTGTGTTTGTTGAAACGCTTTGTATGTTAATTCAATACTTTTCAGTACTCTATTTAAATTTTTAATTGAGTCATCTTCTCTCAACATTTGTTCTTTATCAAATGATTCAATAATTTCTCTCCAATAATTTGCTTGTTTTTGTAATTCTGTCAAATCTATTGTATCTTTATCCGTCAAATAGATCGCAAAATGATTAGCCAATTTTGACCATGATTTCTCAGAAATACTTATTCGTTTAGATGTATTCAATTCATGTTCACCAATTACCTAAAAACGCAAAAAGAATATAAATAGAACAGACTAATATATTTTCAAGTTACTTTTAATGCAATTGTATGTGCTGCATCACGCCATAATTCTTTTTCAGATGATATTGATCCAATTTGTTTTTCAAGTCTTTTACGTTGTAAATCGTATAAATCATGATATTCTGTTAATAAGGAGGCATTCTTTTGAGATTCAGTTAATGCTGTTTCAAGCTAAATAACAACCGATAGAAAAAGTTATATCGTTTTGAAAAAAAATGAATCATAAATACTGACTATATTATAGCATACAATGAAAATTAAAAAATAATTAAATATTAAACAGATATAAGGATAAAAGGTATATTATAATTCTAACAGCTAAAATTTCTATAATGAGGACACGTATTGAAATAAAAATCTTTTCAAGATATATCTCAATAATAGCACACTTACAAAAGCGGGAGGAGGGAGGACGTTGGATGAAGGTTGTTATAATACCACACTTAAACTGACACTCTCGAAATACTTAATTTACATTTCTATTTCAAATAAATTCACAACAAAATACTACGATGAAAAACAGTGTGTAATTCGATTCAATAGTTTGTCTATTGATTGTTTTTAAAACTTATGCTTGATAAGTTATAAAACACCAAATTATAGCAATCGAAAGCAATGATTCATCTCTTACGACTGAAGCTCCCAAGTAATGCGTCAATATTCCCTTAAACCTACTTGATTAATGATAATATTTTATACCGATCATAAATTTGATATCCGCATTTGTAGAAGGTACTGATAGCGTACCTTATATTCTCGGAATGTTATATAATCAGCACTAATATTCTAGACAAGACTAGAAACACAGTAAAACACAAAATTATCTAATCTTTTAACTTATTTAAGGGCAATAATTTAAGAACAAAGATTAGTAATATAGCAGCAGCGTGTATGAAATTTATTATTTTAATTTTTAATTTTTAAAATTTTATTTATCGACGTTTCGAGAATATAATTCTCATTATCAAGAGAAATGTTTATCATATAAAATAAAATTGAAAATATGACTTTTACGTAACAAGCGTCAACTGATTAAAGGACAATAATTTAAGAACGAAGATTAGTAATACAGCAGCGTTAGATCGACACATATCATATAAAAGTCATATTTTCAATTTTATTTTACGATAAACATCTCTATTGTTGTTACGTGTCTTCTCTTGATAATGAGAACTGTATTCTCGAAACGTCGATAAATAAAATTTTAAAAAATTAAAAACTAAAATAATGAATTTCATACACATACGCTGTTCTTAAATTATCTAATCTATAAAATCGAATATCGTTGGAGTCAAACTCTTTAAAATGAATTTTGTTGTCCGACTGTCTGTTGTGCTTTCCTTTCCCTCAAAGCAAAAATATTTTTTTAATAATTTTCAATATTTCTCATACATACAACAAACGAAGATCTATCTATCATTCTATTTTAATCAACATTCATGAACTGTACAAGTCTAAGTTAATCAATGTTCAATCCAGAATTAATTAATATAGTAGGACGAGAAGATGATAATTTATTGTTTAAAAGCATAAACTACAAAAAGCAGAGCTATCAAATAAGTAGTTACCTTTTGTTATTAACAATATTAGACCATAACACTGAACAAAATTAAAACTAATTTCAAGAGACACCTACGTCAGTTTTTATCAATAAAACTTTGTTTAATAAAATGTGTTATATTTTGCAAACAGAAACTTACATAATGTTTATCTTTTTAATACTTACGTCTTTTTGAGCAATTTCTGCTTCTTCTGACACTCTTTTATCATGTTCTCTAACATCTTCAAGTTCTCTAAAACAAAACAAAATATTAAGTACTTAATAAACAAATGCAACATTAATTTTTTAATATATCAAACTATTGTCATAAATCCCGATAGCGGTATTTAATAGTATGATTTGCAAGTGTCATAAGTTAATGGGCAATCAAAATTAACTCATATAGTAGATTTATAGTACAGCAAAGATTTTTTTATTCTTGTTTCGTTCATCTGTTCGTACTATAACATTCAGACAATTTCAATAATACATCTATTTGAGTGAGTGTGTTACAATAATAATTATCTTTTCATTGCTACGCTCTATACACAAATATATGGCAATGTAAACAAGCATTTTATTACAAGTGTATTTGTTAATCAAATTCTAAACACATCCATATGGTCGATATAAATAATTATATGATTAGAAAGAAAATTAATGTAACAATATAAACGCATATATTCTTAAAGAGACTATCTTCAACTAGATTTCAAGGATCTCATCATCATCAACTGTTGTTCTGTAAAAAAAAAAAAAAAGCTTTAAGGAATGCGAAAACAAATTAAAAGAAAACACACAATAACTAATTGATCATTTAAACGACATAAGAGTCACATATTGTGAAAATGACATACTTAAGTGTTACTAAACAATATATTGTTACAATTCTGTTTCATCTCTGCCGACAATGCATAACGTAAATAATCATCTGTCATCGTGTTTTATTTCAAAAAATTCAAATGATTATCCATATAAAACCGATTCTTGGAAGTGTTTTAATCAACAATTTCAACAACCTGTTCAACATCAATCGACGATTATTAAACCAAAACCAATTCGATATGATACATGCATACAAATGAAAGGTATTCAACATATTCGATGCATAAAAAATATCCCATTCAGATGAATTTGATATTAAAGACAAAGCAGACAGTTTAGTTAAATTTGTAATTGTATTTCACTTGTTGCCCAGCACTATAACCTATTAGGTTCGATTTCCATCCAGTTTTTAGGAAAAAGAGTCACACGCAGCCCTAATAGGATACGTGGATACGCTGAAAATTAGTGCCCAGTCTTTCACAAAAGATGTGCCTTCTTCGAGATCCGATAGAGTGCCACGACTCTTAGTTTAATAAACCTTTGAATTGACATACAATACATAGCAGTAGACTACAAACTGTGTTTTTGAACTACAATATCTATCCATGTACTTTGTTTAGATGAATCTTCCACTGTCAATTATTTATCAATGATTCCATTGCATATTTTGAATGAGCACTCATCAAATGATACTGGTACAACAACGTCAACTGATAAAAAACGTTCTCGTATCTTATTTAGCCAATGGCAAGTATGCGAATTAGAAAATATATTTTCTCAACAAAAATATGTATCAGCCACTGAGCGTTCATCAATCTCCCTTAAAACAGGTCTATCACCAAATCAGATTAAAATTTGGTTTCAAAACAGACGATATAAATGTAAAAAGACTCTCAACATACAACATTAGATTTCCAACCGTCGATTTGAAAGTCAATAATTGTTCAGCTAATCGACGATCAAGAGCACGTTGAGCGATCAATTCTTCGTGTAAACTAGAACAAATTGAATATAAAAAACTTATATAATAAAGAATCAATTAGAACTACTTCTATACCTTTTTATTTGTCTTGGAACACGAGATAATAACGTCGAATATCTTTCACGTAATTTAGAGAGTAATTCACCACGTTCTTTACATTCAATACTAACCTGAATAAATCATAATTAATTGATAGTATAAGATAGAATCCATTTGTATGTTCACAATTTACCTGTCGTATAATCTCATGAAATATAATATTATAGATGTTTTGTTCTTCTTTTATTAATTCTAATAAATTATGCAACTAAATAAAATGAAATATATGTTACGCTAATACATTTGAAACAAGTTCATTTTTATTGATTAGAGAATCTTTATTTGGTCTATAAACCACGAAAAGATTGTAAAACAACGGGCTTATATGTGATGGCTGAACACAGATGATAAACAAGGTTAGAAATACAATATCTACTTGGTAAAAAGTTCCAACTAGCCTACCTGCGTTTGTCCTCTCTCATCATTATTTTCAATGGTAATTCTTTGTAACAATGCATCCATTGTATGACGAAGTTTCATTACTTCATTACGTCCAACGGGCTTTCTATAACATCATAAAACAAAAATATATAGCATTTTTAAATATAAAAGTGTTGGGCAACTCACAGCGATGGAAAGACTGTGATATGTTTGACGTGATCTTCAATTACAGTTGTATGTTTTCTAGATGACAAGAGAAAATATTTATTAGAAATTAACAACGTCCTATCAATAATTATTTCGAGTATTTTACTTCTAAAAATTAGTATTTGACAAAAATTATTAAAGTTAGATCTAAACTTGTTACATACATTAAAAATGCATTGATTTAACTTACCCATCGTACACTTCAACAGGAACGACGCCGAGATTTTTTACAATACGAAACTCTTGTGGAATAATACTCTCTGGTAGAATGACATCCTAAAATAAAATTCGTATAAATAATTTAAGAACACTTTTTAATCACTGAATTTTATTTTATACAACATTAAAATAGTCTTTTAAAAATAACTCTAGTTACAAAAACTGGCGTTTTAGTAAATGGGAAAAAAAGCGACTTTCCTTATTGACCTGTTGTAGTTCTGTTTGTGCTCTAATTGCACTTTTATCAATAGATCTGTTCGTTTGAGAAATTGGTTGTTTTTCACCGCCCATTGATACAGCATCATATAAAAATGAGATATCTCTGAAGAAAAGAGCAATAAATCAAAATATAAAACATCAATTAATCAAATAAATATCTTTAACCTTCCAGCTCCACATGTACAAGTATTTTGGTCGAGAAGAAATCGAAATTTCTCTCGTTGTTTTGCATGATTCCAAACATTATCTGGTCGTCGTGTTAAAGATGGAACTGTTGGACGTAGTGTACCGTTAAACTTCGATGGTGGACCCAGATATTCTTGGGGACAATTTGATTGACGCAAAGCGAGAATTAAGTCTTGTGGTAAAAATTCATTTTCAGCTTTTAATCTGATTGCTTTGCTTCCATTTACATGGTCTGTCGAGAAACCAGAACATAAATAAAATTACTTGTAAGAACACTTTTAGCATACCTCGATTGGTTTGAAGTTGAGGTAGAACACAACGATTTTGATCTGAATGGTTATTTCCGACTGTTGCGACAGTAGTATCATTATTTTGTATTGCAACACTCATCTAGGGAAATAAACGTATGACAGATAATTGAATATGTAAGAAAGACTACTATTGATTATAGACAGAAATACATAGTGTAGTTTTGCTGCTGACAGTGGACATTGATGTCCGCAATAAAGGAAGAAAAAATGAATTATCACAGCAAATACATATGAGATCAACGAAGTAGATTTTAATAAAATACATCAGTCAAATGTTTTCTGTAGATTTTGCAGGTGCTAACCTCTTGGCAATTGGCACTACGAAATATTTTTGTCGTTCAGCCCAGCCAAGAGAATAAACTCTTTCGATTTCTGTGTCAAAAGAACGGACATGGAGAAAAGTTTTGAATTCTAACGTAGTTCGAGGGCTTTTACAAGCATTTTCATCAGCAAAGATTCTAGTCTGCCAATGCATGGTAACAGCCTCTTTCTCATATATGATCCAATGTGGCAGATGTCGCTTCTAACGGATTGATTGCAATAGTAAAAAGAAAAACACGATTCACTTCAGGTTAGCTTATGATTAAGACACTACATCTAGTCAAATTTCAGCATTACACGTGAGAAAACACGTGAAATCAAGATTCATCGGAAATGGTTGTTTTTCAAAAATATTTTAAAGTGCAATACACCTGTAGAAATAGAAACACCTGTTTTTATAGCCGAAAAATTACTCATGGGCAGTCTTGTAGCTCTTCGATGCCATGGCTCAACCACTGGAAATAACGAGAAGAGATCACTGAAAACATTTTCATATCATCGGAAAAAAAACAAAGTTATTTTTGAGTTGCTGAAAAGTTCGTATTCCGCACACTCGATAACACAGAAGATTTTGTATTTTTGGAGGAGGTACTGCCAAAAGTTCAGGAACAATTTTCAAACTGATATTATTTTCTTATGGGAATTTTTTTGCGCCATTTTGTTTCAAAATTTTTCCTAAACTGTTGGAAGTACCCCTCACCAAAAATAGAAAATCCTCTGGGTTATCGAGTGTGCTGGATACGAAAAAGCACTTTTCAGCAACTCAAAACCCACTTTATTTTTTTCTTGTTCCGGTGATAGGCTTTCCTACACTGGAAAAGTGACCGGTGTTATTATAAAAAAAACCTGGCGTTATTATGTACGAAATTTTACAAAAATGACCTTGTTAGTATTATGTGTTTCATGCAAGGGGGAAACATCGTACTCCGCTAACTCCATCACTCCGCAGAGTTTGACAGGAGTGAACGGAGTAGTGGAGTGACGGAGTTACCCTGGAGTGAATGGAGTTTGATGTTTTCGATTGGCGTGCTTTGCTTTTCCAAATTCTGTTTTAATTTGTAGCATTCTTTAGCTCCCAATGTTCCTATAGTTCCTAATGTTTCCATAATTCCCAATGTCCCCATAGTTCCTAATGTTCTTATAGTTCTCAATGTTCCTAGGATTAGGAACATTAGAAACTATGCGCACTAAAGGAAATACAGGAACATTAAGAACATTAAGAACTATGAGAACATTAGACACTATGGGAACATTAGAAACTATGGGAATTGTGGAAACATTGGGAATTATGGGAACTGCTATTATTATCGTTTCTTTCAAGAACTTGGATTATTAGTATTCATTAGTGCTGTGCATACTATTCCCGAGAAGAAAGCTGATCAACAAATGCGAGAGAAGAGAGTTATATCACTTGTCACTCCGTCCACTCTGCGAAGTAGTGGAGTATGGAGTACGGTGTTTCCCCCTTGGTTCGATGACGGATTTACAATAGTTACTTCTTAGAAGAATATATACCATCTGCAGTTCGTTAAAAATACGTTTTATTGATAGATTCATTTTTGAAACTATAAGCGAAAGCTAGACCATGATCAAAAGAAATAGTTATAAATCTCGAAGAAATATAAGTAACTACGATTTATGACCAAAATGCCTAATATACCTTGTACGAAATAGAGAAAAACGCTCTCTAACATGCGATCATGAAGTCACATGATGAACTTATGAGAGATAGGTAACCCGCAAACATGTAGACAAGGAGCAGAACCTTTGCGAGAAGACTATAATACTAGTGCTTTTCATATTTTTCTACCGTGAAGTATTATTTTTTTAGTTTTTTTTTAATAAATCATTTTTTATTTGTATTATATTGAATAAAATACTATGCACACTTCAAATGTCAAATATAAATTTCTATAAAACTTTTTAATGAATCCTTTAACAGTTCCTTCCGTGATTAAAATTATTGTTGAATAGTTTTTTATATAACTTGAACCTTGAAACGGTTTAGCTTTTCACGAACACTTCATTATGTCATCGTTCGAAACTTTGATGATATTTGTAACAATGTAGTAAAATGTGAAATGAATTAAATAAATAGAATTTATTTTAAGATATGTCACATGGAAAATCATTTCGATTTCAATCATTTTTGGTTATGGCGTGTTATGCATTATTTCATACTTGGAGTATACTTTTAAAAGAGCATTATGTTTTTTTACTTATGAAAACACTTTAATTAAGATAAAGACTGACAGGGTTCGTACTATCGACTTTCAAAAAACAGGAACAGAGGGGATTTTTTTTTCTTGAAAAAACAGGAAAGTCAATAAATTTTTTCAGACATACAGGAAATAAGCGAGTGTAGAAAAACGACAAGTGAGATTTATCACAATGTGTTAAATAATGTATTGCTATACATAAACTAAAAATTCACTTGATCTTATTTAAAAAATGTTATACGGCATTAAAACATAGCCATAGATAATTGTATATATCAAGCTTTTTTTTATAAACTTTATTTAATAGAAGAAATGTTGAAAAAATCAGTACAATTATGATTAGAAGGAGCCGAACCCATTACATCTTAACATAAATTGACTGAGGACAGAGGACAGCACTAGAATACATATATAGAAACGATACACAACGACAACATAAAAAAGAGAAAATAATGACAACAATAGGATTAAAAGAAAAAGAACATATCAAGCTTATGTCTCTTTTTAATTATCTGTCTAGTATTATTATTGTTGTTTTCGTTCATCTTCCTCTTTTTCTATACGTATAACAACTAGAGGTGGATGGGACTAGTCTTTTCAGGTTCCGGTCCCGTAGTTAATTGTTTGATTCTGATGAAAAATTTGGCCATAGAACACGAAAAAATGTTCCGTCGCTGAGGGAATGTTCAATGCAGTTTGTTGCTATTGTACTGCGTTGTAGAGCTTTGTACGGTGCTGCAAGAAAAAATTTGATAGAAAAACGAGTCTGAAACTCACATTAGAATTTGATTCTATAACGAAGTTTTACTTTTACGGGATCAGTTTTTTGGTCCCTGGTCCCGACCCGTCCATGTCTAATATCATACTTTATTTTATTTTTTCTTTGTCTTCCATTTTTTTTACTTCTTTCGTTTAGCATTTCGACATGAGTGTGTAAAATTGATACGGTCAGTCTTTATGAGGACATTCTGATCTTTGGTATAAACGTCATTTCTGTTAGTCTGCTCTTCTTTTGTTTGACTGAAGAAAATAAAAATATTTGTCTAACTGACTGATTGGATTCACGTAAGAAGCAAAGACTTTCTAACAGATTTTACCATAATCAACAGTAAGACTACAGAAAGAATTCAAAATACAGGACAAACAGGAAAATTTCGAAGTTTTCGTTTCTAGCTGTTTTACTATTGTTTTTCCTTGAAGCCATCAATATTACGATCATTAATATAATTGTTATTGAATCGAATTAGAACGTATGAGTTTATCCAACCTTTTGTCTGAATCCATATGTGAAGAACGAAAAAATAATTCAAGTTTTCAATGCATTTTTTAAAAAACAAACAAGAACAAAAAGCAGAAAATGTGGAAACCCTGCTGATGTCCTATTTATTCTTTTTAATGCAGATCTTAAATATAATAAATATAAATAATCTTCGATGTTCAGCTAAAAGTAAAAACTTTATACCACCTGTTATCCATGCTATCAGATTATAGCCAAGGATTGGTTTAAACTTGGCCGAAGCTAATCAATATTATTTCTGTTTCCGACTTATCAAATGAAAATACAAACCCTATTATATCTTAATTTATAGAGAAAAGTCTGCTGGACGGATTCAAAAAACATCGTTCAACTTCATTGTAGAAATCTGCTAATTTCTTGTCATCTCCTTCTTATAGTTTTATTATAATAAAATGATGTGAGCAAAAATTATAATACTAATATTTAAAAAACGGAATGAGTGGCAGTCGTGCTGAAAATAAGCTGCCTTGTTAATGAAATATATGTGAATGGTCCATGATGATAGTGTTTGTATGTAAAATTGTTTAGAGGATCAAACATTTTTACACTCGGTTCAATTTGGGTACCTTCGTGCCATTCATTAAACGATGTTATTGTCAGAATACTATCGTCGCTCGATAAACATCTTTTGCCCATTTGAAACATGTTGATGTAATAGCTACCGTTTGAACGATGACGAAATGTTTCAGAATTCCATGGACGAACTCGAACATCGATGTAACCTAAAATAAGAAAAATATCCTATAGTTCATTAAGTTTCTGATTAGTAAGCTGAAATAAATTACCTGGTCCTACACTTGGTATGAATTGAATAGAATTACACTTATTTTTAATATTAATCCAATTGCTCATCGTAGATCCTTCCGTAAAGCGATCAGCAGCAAAATAGGTGTACGCACCATCAAAGCCTGAGTAGAGTAATTGTTCACAATCTGTTTGTTTCAATAATAATCCAATGTACAGGGCTTGTATTGGCTGACGTTTTTTTCCATTTGGCAATAGAACTGCTCTCCAATCATCTGTGTTTATCTGATACGAATCATAAATATAAAAGAGACCATAGTTATCAGTTCGATAAAATGCTGGATGATTACCATAACGATTTAATATGTACAATGTCCATTGATAAACATTCTCAGCTGTGCGATTACGATAGGGTTCAATATGGAAACATATCTGGAAAAACGATAAAATAGTTTCTATATATATTATATATATTTGCTAAAAAACAATTTTAAGAAAGAACCTTTCCAGGTGATTCACGTTTTTCTATGCTAATTCTTGATGCTGATCACGAGTCTAATGTTCGTTTGTGTCCTTATTGAGGTCCGGGTGCAACTTTAAGAGTCTGCTCTCTAGACACCCATCGTGCATCTGAGAGTCACGAGATTCTGATCTGGCTACTTTGTAGAAGTCATCGAGTTTTCTCTGTGAAAAAGTTTTAAACTACCGAACACGATTTAGTTGCACTACTTAGGGCATACCAAAAGTAACGAGATTTCAATCAAGTTTTCACTTCAGTAAGTATTTGAGCTAGTAGACATGAATACCCACGGATAATAAATTTGTTTCAAAACATTTGCTGAAAGTTTTTTTCGAATCATCTTTGATTAAAAACTACATACAACGATTAAGAACTATTTTGATCGGTTAATTTTCTTGGACATGGCCGACTAAAGAAATATAGCGAATACATAAAATGGTAGTAGGTCACAAGTTCTAGATTTGACACACATAAACGGACTTCAGTTCTTCGAATTAGAAGGATTGCAAGAGAGGAATCTCTACCATATAATGTTTCATGCCTTTTCTCAAACTAACTAGCCAAATACTCTTAAAAAATAGACAGATATAGAAAGAGAGCAAATTTCTAATCATCAATATTATATCAAAAATTCTCTAAAACTACTTATCAAGGGAGTGAAACAGCAAAGCTCATCAGATAGTGTTTCAAACATCAAAAGTCATTATGACAACGTTCAACCGTATATTCACAAAGCTGTTTTTTAGCATCTCGCATCAAAACGTATCTAAATATTTTATATTCACCGTATTCTGCGGGTCCAACATTACGTGGTTTTCAGATATTCTATCTAATTCATAAGCTTAATAAATCAAACAACCTTTAATCATTGCATTGAGTGCTGTAACAAAATTGATGAATTTTTCAATCCAAGATGATTCGTAAAAAAACTTTCAGCAAATGTTTTGAAACAAATTAATTGTCCGTAGGTAATCATGTCTACTAGCTTAAATACTTGCTGATGTGAAAACTTGATTACATCTAGTCTGTGAGGTTTTATCCACAAATCTCGTTACTTTTGTTATGCCCTAGCTATAAGAATATTAATCTCAAACATAGCAAAATATCTGACTTTCTCAGATTTTTTGATAGTAAACTTTTTATAATTATAGTCCACTTGCTTTTAATTGATATTTGTCAGCTATATTCATTAATATTATAATCATATCATCCCACGGTCGACCTTCATCATCGCTCATTTTTGGTGGATACCACGACACAGCTAGAGTACCTTTTGATAGAGAAATAGATGTACATGTGATCAGCACATATCTAAAACTGTTTATTTACCTACACCACTCATTCTAATCATTTTCATATGTTTATCAATTATTATTCGTGATCTTGAACTGTATGGATCAAGCCATGGGTAATAATTACTTCCGATGTCTATAGGAGGTTGGTGACGATTTGTTGCGTGTTGATATCCTATTCCTTTGTTCCAATGAGGTATTCGTCGATGGTTCCAGTGTAGCCATTGGCCATCATATTTTGGATTACCATACCTTTAAATAACAACATCATTCTGACTTAAAATTCTCATACTAATCACATGGATGGAACGTCTTCAAGGTTTAAAACTTAAGCGCCTTTGTAGTTTTGTGTGGAGAATCGAATGAGAACGATTTGGAAAACAAAAAATCTTTCCTGATGAAAATATGAATTTTTTACGAGGAGTATTACAAAAAAATATCGGAAAAAATGACTGTTCTGTATTTCGTTTCCTTTTTCTTTGCTCTATGATTTAAAATTTTGAAGTACATATGAATCACAAGAGTTTGATTTTGTTTTGGAGAAATATTAATCATAAGTTTATACGCGAGATGTATGATCAGTTATGATAAACACTATAAATAAAGTATAAAAGTTCAAAAATATGAACAATCTTACCAAGGATAGTAAAAAATGTGAATATTATATTTAACTTTCGTTTGATTTATAAATAACTTTAAATCGACAATATTGTACAGTGGCGGTGCATCTTTCGCTTGTTTTAATTCATCATCATCAACAGAGATATTCTCTAACATTGAAGAAAAATGTTGATCATCTTGTCTTTGAGGCAGTAAAAAAAATAATATTAATGATGTTAGTGTTAAAACACAGAAAAATGATGGCCAAGTTGAACGACACAAACGTCGTAAACGCCTGAACATATCACAATAGCATCTACAAAAACGTCAATGTATTATCCTTTGTGGTTTACCTTATATTAGTTTCAACACAAATATGGTAGTAACCTTTAGATTTATTTTCTTTTTAAAAACAAAAGTCAGGTAGTAATCGTCCAACGCAAAAGTCATGGGGTTCATGTGAAACTAACTCTTCCTACGATTTATGAAATCACTTTCAAACAACAGTTCAATAAGTTATACATTCGCATTTGAATATTTTTGAAACTACAAAACGATTTTGGATGACAAATTTATAAAAATGATGATAAAATTCTTATATAACAGAAAACACTAATATATTCAAGTTATCCTAGACATCTTTACTTACATTTGAAAAAAATATCTTTATGAACGTTAACTTTTTACAACTGTTTCATTCAATTTTATTCTTCTATTTATAAAAGAAAAAGAACAGTTGGTTACTAATAAAGAGAATTCACACGTCAAATAACTAATTAGAAACAACAAATAACAACAACATAAAGTAGATGGAAAACAAACTAAATGTACATGAGAAAATCGAACAATAGAGAATTAACACAAGTTAATACAATAGTTTTTTTGATATTATCTCATAGATCATTTGAAGTCGAAATTGTGGCATATTATCTTGAATAAAATCAATGGGCCATTCTCGGGCAATATATTTTGAAAATTGACAACAAAATACTCCACAATCTGAACCATTTCGTTGTGCTGGAATTGCTGTCATTTGTTGCCATTTCCATGTTGATGGTATTTGTTTCTGAAGTTTTGATGTATATTCAAGTGCCACAAATGAATGTAATAAGGCCAAACACAATTCATTTGAACCTCCTAGTGAATCATAATATTGAATACGTTCTTGATTAATATCGATTGTCTAAAATAACAAAAAAATAACTGATTATATACCATCGGATTATCAAATTCTCAAAAGTAATCTAGCAATGTATATCTTTCACGTTAGACCTTTCACTCATGATAAAACAAATCTTTTCTCTACTTATTCTTCTTTTACATACAATGATCTTTCGTGTCTATTATAAAATGTTCTATTCTCAGCAATTTCAAACTTTAAAAATCAAAAAAGACAAACATACAGCCAATGCCCAATGATTAGTTAAATGTATTGGAATTAGAATAATATCATATGTAAATATGTTGATTTTTCGAGTCCATCTTGCCATTTTTTCCGCTCCTTCTTTTGATAATTTTTCGTAGAAGAATGTGCTGAAATAATGCATTCGTGGATACGAATTCACTCCACTTTCACCACATATCATTGCCAGGTAATAATTAACAACCTTAATGGCAAAAAAAAGATAATTTAATATTGAAAACAAGTAATAAGTTCATAAAATATAACATACTTCATCGTTAAGCCATGTTAAACCAATCAATGTTTTCAAATCACGACGTGTGATTGTCTGATCATATTTTTTACCAAGATTTTCATTATCTGGACCCATGAGAGCAGTTTGTGCTATATGAGTTTGCTCTTCAGTTAATGCTAAATTAAAGAATCAACTATTAACTGAATATAATAATTTAAACTTGAACAAATAAAATTCACTTACCAAATAGTCGACGTTGTCTCCAACTCGGTTGTGATGCAGAAAGTGATGTAGATGATTCGACGGGTTGTTCAATTTTTACATTGTGAAAACCATTTGTAGCTTTATTCTTCTATAAAATAAAAATGAATCTTGTTTACACATATTTACTTATTGTAGAATGCACTTTTTACTTCGATTGGTATCTGTTTCAGATTGGATATGGCAGGTGGTTGCCTTCTACAACAAAATATGAGGACTTAATAGAAATTATGAAAAAATATAAAACAGTTTTATAATAAAATAGACAATGTACATAAGTTAATTTGAAAGTGACTAATATTTAAATAAATAACTTGAAACTTTTGACAATTTGCGATGTTTTAGTTTGTATAGAATAATGTAATGTATACATACTTTTTCAGTGCATTCAAAACAGACGGAAAAGCTCGTATAATATCATCAAGTCTAAAATTACGTAGAAGAAAACAGAACAGATATTAATCAACGCTATAAAAAAAAATATATATTTAATTTCTTACGTTTGAAATCGGACTGGTTTTGCTTTTAAATAACCAACAATCGATACTAGAAAAACGAGAAAATTTATTGACTGGATACAAATAAAAAAAAGTTATAATAGAAATTTATATTTAACAAAATGCAATCGAATCTTGTGTATGTTTTAGTATCATTAAATATTAAAAAATAAACATGTATTTACCTTCGGATTCAATTGTATTTGACTGTGAACTATTCATACCATTCTCTTCGGCGGGTATCTAAAATAAATCAAAATGAGTATAATATCGAAAATAAAGAAGATTGCTTAACTTACTGTGTAACTTGAATTATTATTATTGATACCATGCGTCGATGAATGACTAAAAATAGTAAAAAGTGTGATAAAATCTGATGAAAAGTAGCACCGAACATTCTTACATTTGATTTTGATATGAAACATTTTTCGTAAGCAATGACGGTGGTGGTATTGCATAAACTTTTTCCAATACACGATGAACAGCTTTAAAAGAAATATATAGTATAGAAAACGATAAAAACATCTGTAGAAGAACATGCATTATTTTATTAACAAAACAAAATAATGCTCACGATTAGGGCTGTAGCCGTTCACGTTGATTTGGCAAAAATTTCAACGAAAACGGCGATGGTTTTGCTGCTGACATCCTGAACTGTCAACAACATCTCATCAGTTGACGTTCGGGACTGTCAACGTAAAATATTATGTCGTTAGATGTCGTTATATGAGAGTTCAGTATAAGTAGAGAGACACATCAGTAATCATCTTAAATACCTTCTCAGGAAGAAACATAATTGAAGGAAAGAGGCAAAAAACGGAAAAGACAGGTAAGGTTCTTAAACATTTTTGGAATACAAGAGATCTTTACTCAAATCACTCTTTTCCTGAAAACTGCGAACAATTTTTTGTGAAAATTATTCTAGAAAAGTTATTCAATCGATTTAGAGCCAATAAGTTAGAAAACACTAATCGTTTCACAAAAGCAACATCCATATTTTATTTAATTAAAATTAAATTAAATTAACATAAAATTACTCAACGTTTCGACTGTCCATACAGTCATTTTCAAGAAAACTATTGTACAAGAAAATTATTGTACAAGAAAATAATTTTCTTGTACAATATGTTTTCTTGAAAATGACCAACCTTTTTGTGAGTATAAGATATGTCGCAATTATCTTGCAAGTTTAATAGACTGTAGAGACTGACAGTTGCTAGTTTTAATTTTGGTGCGACGTAATAAAAGTTCTTTTCATTTTACAAATAGTTTACTTGTTTAGAAACACCTGTCCGCCAACTTTTTAAAATGACTGTCTGCCATAAAAATCTCTCGCCCTGTCCATGTCTATGGACAAATCACTGAAATCGAAGTTTATCCATAGACGAATTCATCTAATGAAGCTAATTCTTTTGTCATCATACCTCTCATCTAGACAAAAGTAACTTTATTCTAAGTACATTCAAACAAATATATGATGACATGACCGAGTCTTACTTTCAATCCTTTTCTGTTGTTTATCTTGTCTTTGATCGTCGATGGCAGTAGTTCGGTATGGTCGTGTGATCTGAAATGTGAAATCAGTTATCAACAAGTAAAACTAAATAATTACAAATTTCTCATACTTTATAATTTGTTGGTTTATTCATTAATAAATTGTATTGATTGGTAACAACAGACAAATTTGAATTGTTTTTTTCACGAAGAGGTTTTCGGTGATGGTGCGGTTGGACAGGTTTGGGCTTCATAGAGAAATATTCTAATCTAAAAGAATAAACATAATGCATCTAGCGATAAAGAATATGACTATAATGTATAATCAACTGTCTATTTCTGTTGGATCTATTTCACACAATGTCACAAAAAGATAGAAAATTAAAGACAGAATTAAGTTTTTTTTTACACTTTACAGACGTGAAGTATTTATCATAAAGTCAAAATATGTTTACTTTCGTTTTCATAGTTAATTTCATTTGTTAAATAAGAAATTAAAGTATCATTTTCATATTGTCTATAATTTGCCTAAAATGTTTTTATATAAATACAAAAAAAACTAGCGTATCTTTCAAACAGAAAAGAAGTATAAAAAAACACACATCAGAAAACAAGACACATGATCGTACAACAAATATGTAGAAGAATAATGCAGAAAAGAACATAAATTCTATCTTAATTTAATAAGCGATAGTCGGATCAAACAGTTATAGAAGAAAAAAGATAGTTCTAAATTACTGTTATGACAAAAATCATCGTTATAATCTATTTTTTTCCTTTTCTCGTAAATTCTGCGGTTGCATCGTCATATTTAGAATCAGCAATATTAATCATAAGAGCTTCAGAATCCAAAAATGCACGATTACTACTCAGAGAAAGCTAAAATATAACACAAAATAGCAAACTAAAGATAGTTATATACAAATAGAAAAAGACTTACTGTTTTAGCTATATTTTGTGCAGCACGAATTTTTCTCAATTTTAAATAACCGGGATTTTGACTCAATGATTTTCCAATCTATTTTAATTTATTAAGGAGATAATTTTTAAAATATTAATTCTAATATTAGCTTAAAATTAACTTTTTTAGCATTATAAAGGATACAAGTTTAGCTGATTCAGCATCTCCTTCGGCTAAAACAATTTTTTGTTGTCGTTCTTGTTTGGCTTGTTCAACAGTAAATACAGCACGTTGAGCTTCTTGTTGAGCGACCTATTAGAAATATTTTTCAATATAAATATAAAATATAAGATCATGAAGTATGTTTAACTCACTTGTTTTGATTCAACCGCAGCTGAATATTGTGGACTAAAACTAAGTTCTGTTATTGATACATCATCTAATAGAATATCAAAATCTTTTGCACGATCCATTAAATCAATTCGAATTAAATTTGATACTTGTTAACGTTGAGTAATCAATTGAGAAGCATTAAATTTTGCGACAACACTTTTCAATACCTAAACATTGAGAGAGAAATATTTATATTTTTAGTACGATTAAGTGGTTGGAAGGGTTTACATAGAATAAGAGATCTCATCATTTCTCTACCTCATTACAAATGGAAGGTAACACTCTTTCATCCCAATCTAGTCCTAGTGTTTGATATAATCTTGGTAATTTTCCTTGATCTGGTCTAGCTAACACACGTAATGCTAAAACAAAAGATATACTTAAATAAACACAAAAATACTGCTGATCTTTTTAAGAACACAAACCGATTGTTATCATTTGTAAATCTAAAATAAGAGAAAATAGTCAGTAATGATATCGTATAAAAATCAAGGAGAATACGAACCTTTGCTTCCTGTGGGTGATTTAATTATACGTGGTCGAGCACGAATATCATAAATAATTGGATATTGAATCCATGGAACTCTAAAAAGAGACATAATAAACGACTAGTAGATTCATATGTTCTAGTCTCTCTTCGTACAAAATTCATTTCGTATTTTTCGATAATTTAAGTTTTAGGATACTTTAATAGATTTATTTTGGTTCAACGTAAGAAATTCCGTAGGATATTGGGAAAAAAATCATCTAAAACACAAATTTTACCTGAAATGTAGTCCTTCCGAATGAATTATGTTTTGATTAACACCACTAATTCGACTAAATATAATTGCACGATGACCACCTTCAACTAAAACAAGAATGAGAAAGAATAGTACACATACACATACGATTTTAATCAAACATTAAGGTACCTGTAAATACGGATCGATATAGTCCGTATGCAGCTGCTCCGACACCGACTAATAATTTTACACCTAATCCCAAGCCTTTAGCACCAGCCGAACCTTTCGAAAAACGATTGGCAAAGTCGTTTAGTTTTTCAGCCATCACATGTATCTCAAATAAAATCAATAAATGAATATATCTGTATTGACTTACATTAAAATGACTCTAATATAAACATAAACGATAATGAAAACAATTATTATGTAAAAGCAAAAAAGAAAAGATTAGTCTTGAAAATATGACAATATTTTTCGTAGTATTTTCTCTGTTAAGAGCAATTTATATCTTAAAAACATCAACATTCATTTTTCACAATGAATATCGATGTTCAGTAGTTTTGAATCATAATTAGCTCACAAGTTCTTTGCAGACATTATGAAATTACCAAATGTATTATCAAGAAGAAATCAACATGTACATTACAGAAAAGGTCAGTTTTCAATTCACTTCTCTAAATATATCTGTCAATTAGTCGACTAGTATGCCGAGTTAGATCATTAATAAAGCTGATGTGTTCCAGTCTATATTTAATAGAATTGTGTACGCATGCATCTACTGTTCATTCAAAGACAGTGATGTAAAAATTCTTATTTTATTTACAACAAAAGTTTGTATACATATAAATAAGACGGCGACTTAGTTCATTCTCCAATGTGTTATGTTCATTTTCCTGAGAAAATGCAACAACTTGGTACTATTCTCTTGCCTTGTATCCGTATAATACATAGTTTATACGGCTAGATTTCAAGTCGTTTGATGAGCAAATGTGATGGCCTTATCGGAATGTGAATATGGCCCATTACAAAAAAAAAGAAAAAAAAAAGTGCTTACAAAAGAAAAAAACATATTAATCATAACAAAGAACTAATTATAGGACGAACAATGTAATTCTTTATCGAACTGTTCATTCAAACAACAGAATGTGGACTGTTATCAATAATCATGCCATTCTCAAATTGATTCGTTAATGCTGTTAACTGAGCTTTTTGTTGTTGTTCTTTTCGTGAAATGGAATGTTTTAATTCATTGACATGAGATGATCGATAAATAGATTCACACTCAATAGGCTTTATGAAACGAGACTCTTCATTGCCACTAGAATTGGAACTGACATGTTTTACAGATTGTGGTTCAAATATAAGACGACGTTGAACAACTGGATTCGAATCATCATTTAAAATCTGTGAATAAAGATGCTGCTGTTGTTGGTCAACAGATTGTGTACCCGTAGATAATAATTCACAAAATAAATTTGACACTTCATTATCGATATTATCAACAATTGTTTCGAAATCATTCAGCAATACTTGACCATGCTAAAAATAGAGAAATTATTATTAAATTTTTGTCTCTGAATCAATAGTCTTCTTACTTCTGATTTCCATAATAATTCTAATCGAACCAGAGCCGTATCCAAGGTATCGAGTGCAGCATTAAAACGTTGTTTTTCTGCTTGTAAACGTTTATATTCGATACTATGAGTCGATGTTGAAGAATTTGTCGACATTTGGTCATATAAACTGGCTAATGATACAAACATTTCGTCAATATTCTCGTCATTTTCATTTGTCGTTAGTTCAGATGAAACTGGTGTAGGTGCCGTTTGATCCAAAACACTTTCCTATAAATAGAAAAACCAAGGAAAATTTTATAAACTTATTAGATAAGTTTTCACGTACCATCCATTTCCAAAATATATCTTCTTTTTGTTTCCAGAATAAAAATAATTGCAATTTTCCATTTTCATCATCAAGCAGACTCACATACTAAAAGAAAAACTATGTTGACAATATATTCATAAAATAATTCCCATATACATACATTTTCTAGAAGATCTGGATTCTGGCATAGATGTGCTTCCAATGATGATATATCTTTATCAGATAAACGATATCGAGAATGAATCTAAACAGAGATAATAAATACACATATTTCACTATATTACAGTTCTGATGATTGCATACCTCATGTTGTAGTTTTGTTTTTTCTATCGACAAATGATACACTCGTCGAAGACCATAGCGTAGTTTGTTATTTAAATTTATTGCCCATTTAACTTCAGAAATAATATCATGAGCTGGAAGATTCTCATTTAATGCCATATTGGATAGTAATTCCTGCAAAAAAAACAAAAAGATGTCAAAATTGAGTGAATGTGTCAGCGTATTAAAACAAATTTTCTCTTATATTAATTCATAAGATATTTTATAATAATCTAGTTTCATACTTGATGTAAAACAGATGTATCTTCATTCTCTAGAATATTTGACTGCGATGTTGCATTGTGAATAAATATTTCCATTAATTTTAGATGATATATTAACCAACCTACACAGACTAATAACTGTCTACTTCCATGTTTCATATCTGGTTTAATATCAAGAAAATTATCATAAGTATAACCACGTTGAAATAATTCACATTTAATTAAATGAATTACATCGGCTTAATAAAAAAAGGACTAAATTATTTGTACAACAAAATATTTTCCTCTGACATCTATCTGGACATGTCTCAGAAGAGGTAACATGATCTTAATTGTCATTATTTTATACATAATTGATTAAAAAAGATAGATTTAAAATATGAATATGTACCTCTTTTGAGAAATTGTCGTTATATTTCTATTCTCACCTTTTGATGTTTGTGTGAATTTTTTTGATACAATATTTTCGTCTAGATACTCATGTTTAGAATAATAAAGCATTTCAAACAAAAGTCGCCATAATGGAGCAGCCTAAAAGAAATTATTAATATATACATAGATCATCAAACAGGATCGTTTCCTAGTGTAAATAAAGATAAAAATGTATGTCTTCATGATCAAATATTTTTAGAGGTGAGAAATAGTTTAGATAATATCACATTTTAGCCTACCGCTTCTGGTTGATCAAATTTGGCTAAACGAAATGTTTCTGATGATAATTTTGAAAAACCATGTTTCGACAGTATCTGACAAAAGCAGTCGATAATCGGTCGAACCTGCGCCATCTTAAATAAAAAATTAATAGAAAAGAATATATTCATTAGAACATGAAATTAGTCCAAAAAGAAAATATTTTTCTCATGACTTTTACCGATGATCAAATCTAACACATTTGATTAATTATTTTTTGTCTTATACAATTCCATAAAAGATTCTTAAGACTGGAAAATGGCAAATAGATGAAATAATAACAAATAATTGTTAGAAAATACAGACTGATTTGTTTTTATTAATGAATATAGACTTTATAATTTCAAAGAAGAATAAACAAAACAATAGTGAATTAAAAACAACAACCAAAATGAAAAAAAAAAAACTTTTTTTTTTCTATTCTTATGTTCAGTTAGTTTCAGCACAAATACAGAACAGATATTTAAATCAACTTTTTTTCAACTTCATTTCTTTAACATATTCTAAAGTAGGAAAAGAAAATTAGTAATAGTACTATATACAAAACTTGAATAGTATATACATATCAATGTTTTTAGCAATCGTTGGTATTTTAGCAAACAAAAAAAGTTATAGAATATAGAAAAATGTAAACAAAGTGCGATCAGTCATCTAAAATTTTAGGTGGTGCAACTCTTCGATGTTTGAGAAGGACAGAAAATGAAAAGGAATATTTCTTTATTTTCACAATATTAAAATGAAATTTATCACACACATACTAAGTAAAGAATTGGTATATGTATACCGCTATTTAACCAGATATTGTAGATCGTTAATGAATAAATTCTGAAAGGATAAACGAGAAATACTACAACTCGCTACTAACCCCACTTTTAAAATTCCTGTAGATTCGAAGATTCATCTGAGACGAGAAAGAAAATGTAAAACAAAAAAAAATTAACTAGACAAGAAATTCTTGGTCGCACAAAAAGAATACAAAAACAAAACTGCTTCTTTTTCTTATATAAAAAATGTGTAGTTTAAGAAATTGGCAATTAATCTGAAACTGTGCAGGTGTATTTATCAGATGCTAATGATATGTTTCTTCATCGATATAAGTTAAGAAAATATAGAAACTTTGCTTAAGCTTTCGATGAAAACATTTTTTTGTTTTACTGAAACTATATCGTATACCTATTTCTTAATGAAAAGATAATATTCTTTAAACAACTGCTCACATTATTATTATACACTAGGTGAGTCTATCTTATGTAACAAAATGCAATTGAATTCAAGACTCAAAATAAACGAAATGGACGAAAAGACATTTTTCATTTAAAAACAACAACAAAAAACAAGCCTAGATATACACAAACGCAGTTTTTAAATTTTCAACATAGAAATAACACAAAATAAAAATAAAAGCACAGTTGTCCACGAAAAGTACATTTAATATCGCACAACGCCAGATAGAAGAACAAACGCGTACAAAGGTTTGTTTAAAAAAAAATTCAAATTAATGGTACTATCTCTGATTATTTGTTGTCCATGAATGTTTTGAATCAGTGTGACTACCATTCGAACTGTCATTGTTTAAAGTTAGTGAGGATGAAACAATTGTTGAAGAACAATTTAAAATTGGATTAAAAGTGTTTGACGATGTATCTTGGAATGGTATAGATGGTTGAACAAACGCGTGAGGTGGCGGAGTTGGAGCATCGTTTGTTGTAGACGAATTTGAAGAAGTATTTAACGGCGATAATGGAAATGAATGATTAGTAGACGAGTTAACACCTAATTTCACACGACCTCGACGAGAACTACCACGACCACGACTAGTTGTTGTTGTTGTGGTAGGAGATGATGTGGCAGTAGTGATTGGTATCGGGGAGGACGACGAAAAATTATGAGATAGACGCGTGGACGACGATGATAAACGACTAAATAAAAGAAAATAATTATAGATCAAGATAAAAATAGAAGTTGTTTTTATTCATTAAAGTGCATATTTTCAAGTTTCAATAAATATTCTTGCATTTCTTTACCTGTTATTCGCTATCCTTCCCCGTCTGTTTTTTGTAATGGGTGACGTTGTGGACAGAGGCGGTGGTGTAATGACTTCTCGTTTGTATATCACACAAGCTGAACACTGCCACGATCCATCAGGAATAGCTTGAAGACCCACACAGTACGTATGATAACCACGATCACAACGATCACAAAACATCATTTGGGCCTTTGAACATAAATAAGAAGTAGAATGATTGATAGTAACAAACATTATGAGTTGAGCAATACGAAATAGAACAATATTTAACCATTGCCATTTTCAAGAATATTTAAGAGTGCAAAACCTGCGCACCTCTATAAGAAGAAATTTGAAAGAAAATCTATTTGTATATTAGAAATACGAGGCTCGATACATGTCTTGATCCGTTATTAGTAGATATTCAGTAAAATTTTTAATTTGAAGTAGCCTCTAATTACCTCGTCATGTGGTTTATTACATGTTGAACAATTTTTACAGTCCATACATTGCCACTGATACGTCTGAATAATTTGCAACATTTCTAAGTTAATATCAAGACATTGAGGATGAGAACGATGTAAACAAGTTGAACATGTAATAAATTGATCATCTTGTTGCTGCTGTTGTTGATTTGGTGAACGTTGTTGTTTACATATATAACAAATATTGGTCGTTGTGCTATTAGTAGATGAAGAAAAATTTTGTGTACTTTGACTATTATGACTGTTCAGAGAGTTTTGTTTATTTATCAATGTGCGAGACAATGGACCATTTGTACAAGATGACTGTGTTTCAATAAAAACACCGTTTGAATCTAGTGAAGACTGAAGTTGTTGAGGCTGAAGAACGATAGGAGGCAGGTGTGATTGAATGGGAGCAAAAGAAGTCGGTACAGATTGTTGTTGAATCTGCATTGATGATCCTATCTCCATTTCGTCTTCATTTTCTTCGTCACTTGTAGCCTGTAAAATTGAAGATATTGCAGAAAAGAAGTAGTAGAATGCAAAATCAAATCCTACCTGATCAAAACGTTCAGATTGCACTAATGATAAGGGTTTTGGATAATAGTATAAAGCGGTATTTATCGGCATATATTTTAATTCATCAGAGGTATACCTAAACATAAATTCAGATTAATCACATGCTGTGCTAGATAGAATAATTCATTTATTTGTTTGATTTTCAAAGTACGTTCTTACTTGATGAAAGCATCATGATATTGTCCAGGTACAAGTGGTAGCGGATAAGATCCAACGTGAGTAAGATTTTGAGGTAATCGAAATTGTTTGTTAGCTGGAAAATGAATTTGCTGAAAAGGAGAAAAACTTGAGACTACCCAGTATCATATATTATCTATCGGTTATACCATTGTTTGCAAATCAAAGCAAGCTTGTCGATCCTTTCGTCTTTCTCTTTGTATTTGTTGATTATATTCAACCGCCGAACGAATTGTATCTTGACGAACATTGGATAGTAGCTGCTTTGATGGACGATCATTTGTTATCTTAAACAAAACAAAGTTAAACATAAGATTTCCAGGTACACTTGCAAAGTTTGTAAATTGAAACTAGCGTTATGGTTTCATTCCTTATTCATGGGATATCTGCAGATTCAAACTCACAGATTTATTGAGTTTCTCATTTTCATTTTCGTTTGTGGTCACTGTTGGAAGTATAGTTGACTGTGTTGCGGATAACGAAGACGATACATGAGACAAGGACGGAGTAGAAGTTGCGGAGGAAAGGGTTGGCGTAACAGCGGTATTTGATGTGACAAATGATCGACGTTTATTCTGCCATACTTGATTGAATTGCTAAAGCAAATAAAAGACCCAGCTGATATCGAGGAGCTTCGTGCATTTTGAAGCAAAGTTTGAAACTATTAGTAAAAACAGGAAAAAAACAAAGGTTATCTTAACTGTTAAATTATAAAGAAACATATATACTGTTGTCAATATGATATGAACGAATTCTAAAATTCTCATGAATTTTACGTTCATGACCACAAGAAATACTTCTGCTCAAACCTTTAATGTGCATCAGTTTGTGAGTAATGTTCTAGAAGATGAAGATTGCGTTTCACAAATGTATCTCACAAGCCTAGCATCTCACTCCAAGTCGAAATTAAAAATAGCATGAAAAAGAAAATCTGTCTCACTCGATGTTTATCGGGATAATCAGTAGACATAACATTAAGTATTTCGTCAAGTTTCAATGCTGTTAATCCTACAAAGATACGTAAAAATAAAAAATTAAAATCATTTTCTTGTGAGGCGATGTGTTTCTTTACCAAGATCACATTGTGTTTCTGTGACGACATTTTGCGATTTTAAATATTCTCTTTCGTTTAAGTCAACAACGCGGCGACTGATATCTGAAATAATAAACATAGTTATTCAAAATAGTACACTCATTTCGATTTCCAAGAAGAAAAAACGTAGACGTACCAGGATATTTCCTTTTAAATGATTTTAAACTTAGATAATCGCAGATTTGTTCTTGTAAAACATGTAAATCAGCTAGAGTATCTGAGGGTGGCCAACGGTACACGTGCAATTTATCAGCTGATAAATGGCGACTAAACGGGAAGCAAAAAGAACTTACAAAATAATGTTAACTATTGTTTTAAGAAAATAAGAAATAAAAGGAGATAAACGTAATGTAAAATGTTCTAGCTTTCACATACCCTAAGTTATGATCAATATCTCTCGTTTGTCTTTTTTTTCTACTCTGTCTCACAGCTTTGACGGGAGTCAATGTTGTTGGTCCGTTAGCTATTGTTTTCTCGTCTGATATTGTCGATATATGTGGAGATATCTGTTGTGTTTTTGCTATGTTTTCATTTTCTGTAGTTTCGTGATTTGTTCTTTCATCTGTTAGTGAAGGTGATCGATTTCTTTTTAAAGAAGTTTTTATTGTCAATAAAGCAAAGTTGTCCTCTTCATCCGAGGGTTTTCGCACTCGGCTAGAAGATTTTGAACTTGTGACATTACAAGTGTTCAACGTTCGATTATTATTGCTATGATGATTATGATGATGATGATGATTGAGTGTTTGCTGTACAAAAACGTTTGTTGTCGGTATTTGTGATTCATGATTAGATTTTACGGGCGAAGGATAGGAATTTGTCACTAGTTCACTGCTACCACCACCAGCAGGAATAACAACATTCGGAGAATGAATAGTGCTCATCAATAAATCTGTTATCTGTTCTATAATGACACAATGTACTATATTAAGCTATATTACTCTATCTAGACTAACAATTCTCTTTTTATAGAAAAAACATTGCAAATTAGTAAACGAATGCTAAGATTATTTATTCAATCAAATTTTTTTGAAGAACTAATTAGACAGCATGCAATCACGCCATAGAATCAGATATGTATAAACTAATCATTCAAATTTCTATTTGTATCTTAACTTGAAGAAGCAATACAAGAAACTTTGTGATCTCATAGCGATTTCTACGAGAAAGATCACTCCCAAAACCACTCAAGATAAACTACAGCCAACATAGCCGTGCAACCAAAACAACGCCATTTTGCTCAGCCGTGTCTCCATCAAAATTCGCGTTTAATTTTTTTGACAGTAATACACAACAATAGAATTAAAAAGGCATAAAGTTTGCTTTCTTTAGCCTTATATCGACTTATTTAGCGCACTTTAGGAATCCGAAAATATAATATAATACTGAAAAAGATGTCGCTTTTATGCACAGAGCATTCGACCACTATAACCAAAAGTTTGGCCAAGTCGCACGTATCAACATAGTCTATCTTGAGTTATCTTTCTGACGTAGACTAACCTGACTCTTTTCAATTTATCTAAAACAAAAATCTTTCTACTCGTGTCATTAATTCTGCTACTTTTCTTCTCAAGGTTATTCTACAACCAAATTTGGTTGTCGTTTATCTTGACCTTCAAGGGGATAACTTATCTTGACCAACGTACATAGCATCTAAATCAGGAGACCACTATTCGAGACAGGTAACCCTATTGTAATTCTAATATGTTGTAAAGATGACAACGATACTTCAACATACAAAATCAACAACCAGTTTCAATTCCATTACATTAAAAAATACAAGATAGTATAGAAAGCCATATTCATGGCGGTATAAAAGACAACGATAACCGATAGGTGACATCTATTCATATTAGCGTTAAATTCACGGTACTTACGGCTACCATTAAGCCGACATTTTCGGCTTTTTGGCTTAGTAAACTACTTTCGAAAATTGATGAGTCATGAAAACTACACTTACTTTTGAATATCCTACACTAGTTCGACAGCGGCTTTAAATGTATTATACAGTTTTAAAAAATAATCGTTTAATAGTGAACCACCAGGAGAAAAAATATGTGGTGCGTGTTCTGAGTTCGAACCAACTTAGTTTTCACACAATTGAAATCAATTCTAATCTAGCATTAACTTCAGTTGCTATTCTAAATGCACTGAAAAAATAGCCCACAGTAAACTATTAAATAGATCATAAAAAGATAGCGACCAAGTCAAAAAAGTACGTTTCAGTGAAATATATGGAGTACTCAGTTGCTCGATTACAGGTTAATGCGGCGTAATGAAAAAACTTGTGTAGGAGCACTGAATACTTGAGTTTTGCACGGCTTCTGTTGAAATTTGTAACAGATAATGAAAAGTAATTATTCTCTTTGTCGAGTAGTGCACTGTAAAATAATATACTGAACACAGTACACTAACGGCTAATAAGTTGATCAAAAATAAATTAAAAAGAGTAGAATTAAAGTGAGAACAAACCTTAAAAGCAGATTATTAAAAAATATTCAAAAACTGGGTTATTATAGAGCTTGTGCTAACTTTAGTTTCTCATGTCTGTGGCACGTCTCTTGACCACTAGTATCATATACGCGTGACATCTATCTCGCGATGTTTATCTCTCAGTTTTAATGAAATTTTAACGAAATAAATCAAAACAAAGATTATTGTTTTTTTTTTGTATTTTCCT
This sequence comes from Didymodactylos carnosus, assembly GCA_905250885.1. Lineage (NCBI taxonomy): Eukaryota > Metazoa > Rotifera > Eurotatoria > Philodinida > Philodinidae > Didymodactylos > Didymodactylos carnosus. The sequence continues at coordinate 51,220 of CAJNOQ010000230.1, forward strand.
CAACGTGACTTTTTGTGTGCATTTTTTTAAGGAGCATGTGTACTGCGGAGTCCCAGGGCTAACGATAGAGAGGTACAGGATGATGATTTCCTCGTCTTATAGAATAAATATTTTTTACGGTATATTAACAATAATGAATAAGTAAAATAGAAGAATAAATGTGTTACCAAAGCTAATTTCACCTACTTTAACTCTTGAAAATATTAAATTTAAGCAAGTTGGTATTAAGAAGTTGGATAGATGTAATAATTGTACGGGTCTATCTTGAAGGTCAAAACCGTGCCCGTGCACTGTTACATGTTTATTTTAAAGGATTCTACCGCTTCTATTAGTATTCATTTTGTGAGAGTTCTGGCATTGAATGAATCATTCTTTAGTCGAACTCTAAATGTATCTGTAGTCCATTAAAAAGATAAAATGCGTTCGTACACCAAATTGGATCTTTCAATACAAACAAACGGTAATCTGCAGTTTTGACAAAGATTTTCGAATTTGAGTTTTAACGAGAAGATGTGTGCCAACTTTGGTCGTTGAAGATCACAAATTAGTGGGTGCGTCTATCTTTATTCAAAAGTTATTGAGTTTATCATAGCGCCGACGTTTATCTTTGAATAGACTGTATTTCTTAAACTGATGTTAAATATGTTCAGTATACTTAATAAATAACGTGAGCACAATTCTTGGTATCATGATACCGATGATGAGAAGATTTGAAATAGTCCTTAAAGCTGCAATTAGCGCTTTTTTTTCTGGTGTGTTTCGAATTTTCTTGTGAGATATTTGTCTAGATTACCCGTTCAGCGCAAATGATAAAAGCAATAGAAAAAGATTGTCGTCAGTTGGTTTTCTTCAAAATTGTAATAAAATAAGACGTTTATTTATACATATGGCGTTTTTTCACTCGTTTTCATATACCGTATATGTGTGATATGTGATCTCTTGTTATTATTAGTATTGTAATGATATCAACCATCAATAGATATCGTTCAAATAATGATTCAAGATTTTTAACAAACTATAAATATTTGATACTTGAATAAAAAACATTTTATTTTTCCCTACTGTTTGATATTGTCTGAACAATCGTTAATGACACGGAAATAGTTGAACATCGTTTAATTATATTCACACATATATACTAGATTAATTTAATCTGTTATTTCACTTCAAATGTGATCAGTTAATAAGTGGTCTGAATATTCCCTCCCTTATTACATACAATTTCAGAGATTTAAACATGTACTTAGTGAGAATTAAACATGAAGTAAAAGTCGTTAATATGTAAAAGAACAAGGTTTGTTCAAGTAAGAGAAATATCTCATTTTTCTTATATCGGAATCATCTATTATTCATTATATGTCATGAATTTATTACTAAATCGGCATTCTAATTACAAAAAAACTAATTAATACTTCAAACTACTTGAACTCAGAAAAAAAAAATTAATCCAAAAAAACCCATTTATGAACAACTAGTTATTTTTCTTAAATTTCTAAACTGTAGTTTAATAAGGATATATATTATTATTATTCTTTTTAAGATGAAATAGATATTATTCATTAGGAGTAAATTAGAGAATAATGAGAAAATCTGGCATTGAGCCATTTATACAATTGTATACAGCTCGATTTATTCCACTATTTATTCATTTAACATTATTGATATTAGTATTTGTATTTCGGGTATGTTAGTTATTTGTTTTCGAATATTTTTTCTTCGAATAGTCACTATCTTATATGTATTTATTATAGGATTCTTTGATAAAAACATGTTCCACAACTTCACCACCAGAAATTTGGTAAGGTTAGGAATGATCTATTTGGCCATCAAAGTGTTTATTTTCTTTTTTTCTTAGGTTGGATGCATGGACAGGCGTATCATTAGGTTTAGTTATTATTGAAATGATATTATCATTATCTGGAATCTCCATTTTTCGAAAATATTCAATCTTTTTCTGTATGTTTTTTTTCTTCTCTGCAACGCGTAACAAGACAAATATCTCTTATTCTTATCTTTTTCTCTATTTTAGCTATTGTCTTACATTCAACTGCCTCCATTTTACTGGCGATGTATTTTATGTCTGATGAAAATTTGTGCATAGGGTTACCATATCTACTATTTTTTTGTACGTTAATACCATTAGCAATTGAAATATTTGGTTGGATTGAAACATTTTTATTGAAAAAAACAATTTAAGTAATAATCTATAAACAATTTTGTTGTTTGTTTTCAGAAATAGCAATAGTAATCCGTCCAATGTTTTTACTGACCATTTTTTTGTAGTGAAACGTTTTTTATACATATGAGCTCTTTTGCTGCTTATCATTTTCTTTTTATCGCAGTCGTTTTGACGTATATATAAAAGATTTGATTCAGTGCTCTCAAATGCTCTTGTAAGCGTTAGACATATCTGTACTTTCAATTTACTTCTGAATAATTGTGTCTTTGTTTTGATACCATAAAAGATTCTTCTGTTGGCGACCAAGCAAGAAAAACTAAAGATTTTAAGGAGATATGCTAGTCTGTCATCGAATTTTGTTCGAAAAATAAAATCACAAACACATTAAAACAGAAAAACTAACTTCCACATGTGTATAAAACAAATGCTACATATATGGAAGAAGAAAGAATGTTGATTCATCAATAACTGACTCAACATTCTTTCTTGACATGTGAAAAATGGAAGAGGAAGGAATATCAGTGACTAATGAGAAATGACCAGGAGTCACTGGTATATGATAGTTGTAAAACAGCTACTACAGATACTCTCTTTTTATTTCTAACGTACCTCTTATTCTAAATTAGCTTATGCAGTTGAGTCGATCAAGTGGATAGAACGAAAAGAAGTTTTTCACAAGAAAAAATTCGTTTTTCTTTCTATCTGTACACTTTTTACAGGTAACCTTTTATCATGAACTGTTTTTTTTTTATTGAGTTCTGAATATTGTTTAAATCGTTATTTTTACAATCGTTTTAGTTAGTCAACTTTTCAATCTACGCGCATCATTGTCAGTTTTCATTTTTCTTTTGTTTTTTAGATGTTAAGTTAAGTCAACATCATCTATCTATGCATAACTCATTCATCGAACACTATACATCGATTCCCACATCGAATTCATACGGTAGTCTTAATGACGACATCCATGCAACATTGACATCACCTGTTCAACAGGCCACAACAACGAATTCATTGAATATTAATAACTTTTCCACATCGAAAATGTTTACTAACGAGAATGTATCGCATCCTTATTCAACGTTGAACAATGAAACAAACTTCACAGATGATAATGCTATTGTTCTACCTCCACAACCCAAAATACAAAAATCTCTATGTTGTCAGTTAAATCATCGTCAATCTGAAACACTGTTTGCCTTTATGTTATTTTTACTTGGTTTGAGTTTAATACTTTTTGTCATTGTTTCATACTGGATTCCAAGCCTAAAAATTTCAAGTGTTGTTCTTCTAATATGTGGTTTACTCTGTTTTATCCCGGGTGTTTATTATTTATGTGAAAAATTCTGGTGTTTCAAAAAGTCAAGAATGAACAATGATGATCAAGATATCTTTGACATGTAAAATTTTCTCGCACATATTTATCTCTGTTTTCAGATATTTTTTTTTCTATCAACGATGCTTCGTGTTTCAGCAAACTCGTATTATTTATACTGTTTTTTCTTGTTTTGTTTGTCAATTTTTCTATAGAATGCAAATTGTAATTAAATGTTAGAATGAAAATTAATGCTTATATCAATTAAAATATATATCTTTGTACACATATATGACGATCTTCTTATATTGGAAAATGACTTTGGATAATTTCAGTCATTTTCAGAATAAGAAAGGTTTGCGGCTGTTATACACTGAAAAATCTTTCGTATCAAGCTTTTTTATTGCATCTTACGTTAAATAAACAAATGTCTAGTTTTGTAGCGGAGACATTTCGTGATATGATCTATTATCATTAATAGCTAAAACTCCTGAAAAGTTTGATGAATATATGGAGGAACACATAAAAAGTCTACAGTCGAGAGATGATGTAGATGCATCAAGAGATTATAACAGAGAAATATTTGAAAAACTACTGACGAGGGAACCTCCCTAACTGTCAAATCGCTTTTTGCGTGAAACCTAGTGGGTTATAGGTTATCGACTATGCTGATTCCGAATATAATAATCATTTTGGCCGATAGATCTCCAGAGACCGGATTTATGAAAAACCAGTTTTTCAAAACTCCTAAAAAATAACCAAAACCTTTGTTAATGAGACATGATTGTAGTCCGCACATTGCTGATTAAAATGAGATTCCTCTCAGCTCTACACAATCTTTCTTTGCAAAGTTATAGAATTTACGAGAAAAGTCCTAAATTAATTTCTTATTTCTGTAGCTTTGAACTGACAATCAACATTTATGGACTTTTCTTGCAAACCCTATAACTTTGCAAAGAAAGATCATGTAGAGCTGGGAGGGGTCTCATTTTAATCAGAAATGTGCGGACTACAATCATGTCTCATTAACAAAGGTTTTGGTTATTTTTTACGAGTTTTGAAAAACTGGTTTTCCAGAAATCCGGTCTCTGAAGACCTATCGGCCAAAATGATTATTATGTTCAGAATCAGCATAGTCGATAACCTATAACCCACTAGGTTTCATCCAAAAAGCGAGTTGACAGTTAGGGAGGTTTCCTCGTGAGTAAGCATACTTTACTTCGACAGAAAAGTATATATATAAGCTTGACTTGAAGTAGTTTTATATAGAAAGACGTGGTTCATTAACAAGGGAAAGTATGAACAATATGTTTCCCCTCAGATCAATTTTAAACACACATCATTAGACACCATTATTCAACGCTATTATTCACCCTGATTATGAATATCAGCTTTACAACAAACAAAAATTAAATTTTGAATGAGAAAAACTCAAATTTCAGATTTAAAAGATGAATAAAGAAAAACACATTTCATAGCATAGAGGATGAAATTTTTCTTTTTTTACGATGTGAGCTGACTTTTTTATGAATTAAAGATGTACGTTTCCGGAAACCAGATTTCAGCTATCTCGGAAACTTTGATCCGGAGATATAGCAGTTTTGTGGGTAGACAAAAAAATAGAATTCTCACCTTATTAGCCAAGACGAGAGGGAAAATGTATAACTTGATAGTATAAAGGGTGTTCTAGAAGTTCTGAAGTAATTTTAAAATGCATCATTCTAAAATTACTTCAGAACTTCTAGAACACCCTTTATATGATACTTCTACTATTCATTAAATACATCATGATGTGAGCATAAGTAGCGATGCCCTAAACGGATCCAACCAACCACTTCTGAACAAGTGTTTAATAGAATTGTCAAGTTCGGAAATTTATCAATTAAACAAACTATTGGTATTTCTTACATTTTTATTCATTAATGAATATTTCTAGTTTATTATAAGCTCTCGATCATGTTCAGTTACGAACTGTCTTTACTAGTCAAATGCATTACAACTGAAAGATTCATTCCACTAGAATATTGTTGTTATTAATTTTCGAATATGTTCGAGTATCCATTGTTTACATGTTATAGCAAAATTAAATACTATCTATAAACGTTTTTCGACAACTGAGGTAAAATTGTATTTAGCTTTATGTAAGTTATATTTGTTTATTTATTACTACTCTTTTTATCTTTTAACTCTATCAAGGTTGCTATTATTGATGTTCATTCTCCAAAATGTGAACATGAAAAAATGAAGCCAAATGTTCGTCGGGAGAACAAGAAACAAAATTAATCACAATTATGTATGAGGTGTAGTAATTGCAACAATTTTTTATTACAAAAGAGCCGCAACTAGTTTTTCGAAAGAATTTGTTATTATTTTTAGGTCACCACTATCGGATAATCAAAGCTTGAGAGGAGTAGGAGAGTAGTAAAAGAGTAGATTTCGTTTGATCAATTAAAATCTATGTGAACCAGGCGTTTTGCTCTCAATGTTATACCATACCACGGCTGGTTTGTTTTTCGTTTTTTCTAGACGCTCTGTTTCTGAACAACCAGATTTTTTTTTATTATTATTATTTATTTGTGGGCATCTCAGATTTAATTGTGTATAAAATGACGGGCATGGATACGAACTGTCTTTACTAGTAATTCGAATACTGTAGATCTTTTCTGTTGTAGTTGTGAACGAAGGTGAAAATCTGGAAACCATATCGGTTGAAAAACTTAATCAAATACTCGCTCAAGGTCAAAAATTAGATGAATTACTGGAAGTTATTGAATCAGATAAAGAATAAATATCGTTTATATTTGAACGAAGAAACCAAAAGTGAGTCTTACCCATTCGTTTTTCCTTAACTGAGAGTTTGGTTGTGCAGATAAGTGACAAGAGCAGTTACTGCAGTTTTTCACTCATTCCATGATCCATACAACAACCGAAATATGGTTGGGAGATGTGTGTCACCCGATGAGTACTATTAAAACAGCTGTGAGAATTAAACAAAAATGCTTTTTTGTAGAGAACAGGTGAGAGTAGTTATAACTAAAGTCGTTTTTTTTTGAAAACCAGAACTAGGATAGATTCCCAATTTTTTTTCAAAAAATTCTCGCACATCTTTTTGTTGTTAAAATTTCGAATATTTCTGGAAGAATTCGAACTTCTTTTCACAAAAAAGTGCTATATTAATAAGCTTTTATTAATAATATATACTTACATATAGATGCCTCACAAAATTAAAATTTTCTTTTTTGAACTTGGAACATCACTAGTGTATTCATTTTGTACAGCACGACATGTTTGAGATTGAGTTAATCCAGCTGCTACTGATGTTTTGACAATATCTGTAACAGGTAATGGAGTGCGAGTTATACTAGCACAATTATCATGATTACGTTCACTAGACGTTGAAACAGCAATTTTTTCATCATTGTAATAGATCACACGAATTTGAAAATTGCATTCAGGATATTTTCTAGCTTGAGTACATCGATATGTTACTTTTTTTCCAAGAGCTATTGTTTCGGTTTGTTTTATTGAAACATTATTTTGTTTTATAAATGATTTCATATCATTCTCATCAGAAAATTCTACAAAATTGCACTCTCTCCGAGCCATGGTTTAGAGTAAGTTTTAGTTGAAAGTTTCTTTCTGAATTCAGTTATAGGACTATCTTTGAACTAGGATGATCCAGTGATTACTTCGAATTCTCTTTATGCATGATACATCAATCGAATTTACGAAAAAATCCTTGATCAACATTGCCGGTCTGTGAATACTGTATAGCACTTTATGCATCTTGTACGCGCATCTTGTATCACGCTTTTCGACAGTATAGTTTAACTTACGAGGGAACCTTTCGAGGTGACTCAGAATCTAGTGGGTTATAGATTATCGACCATGCTAATTCCAAATATGACCATGAGGGTTGTCCTTAGCCATTCGAATATCCGGTTTTCTAGAAAACCAGTTTTTCAGAAACTCTAAAATATAACCAGAACCTTTCTTAATGAGGCATCATTGTAGCCCGCAAATTTCTGATTAAAATGAGACATCTGCCAGCTTTACACGACCTTTCTTTGCCAAGTTATAGAATTTACAAGTAAAGCCCTAAGCGTTCATTGTCAGCTCAAAGCAGGAGAGATAAGCGATTAATTTAGGGCTTTTCTTGTACGCCTTTCTTTGCAAAATTATAGAACGTACAAGAAAAGCCCTAAATTAATTGCTTATCTCTCCTGCTTTGAGCTGACAATGAACGCTTAGGGCTTTACTTGTAAATTCTATAACTTGGCAAAGAAAGGTCGTGTAAAGCTGGGAGATGTCTCATTTTAATCAGAAATTTGCGGGCTACAATGATGCCTCATTAAGAAAGGTTCTGTACAAGTTCCCACTCGTTTTCCGGAGAGAAAAGTCATACGACTAAAATTCGCATTCACTATTGTATTTACCATCGCCATATAAAGACGTTTACTTTTGTCTTGGGAACGTGGGCTGACCCTTACTACATGCACAGTCCTCTAGACTGTTTTTCTGTAATTTTCCTCTCAACTCATCTTGAGAATATATACGGAGCATATCATCAAAACAATTCCACGATAACTAGGTATGGGACGAATCGAGCGAAGAAAACATGAGCGCGCTCGCGCTTGAGAGCATCTCAACGAGCGCGCTCGTCGCCCGAGTGAAACAGACGAATCGTGCTCGTCGCCTGAGCGGAACAGATGAATCGCGCTGGTCGCTCGAGTGCACTTTAACGAGCGCGCTCATCATCCGAGTGAAACAGAAGAATCACGCTGGTCGCTTGAGTGCACTCGTTGTTCGCATTTTGGAGTTGGAAAACGCACTTTATAGTTAGCTAAAAGTTTACCGACGCGGTTTTCTTCCTCCAGTTAGTTAAAAAACTTTGCTGTACTTCACATGTTATATCATAACTTAGTATAGGTTGTTTGACCCATCGAACGACCGAGTGTGCTGTGTCTTCATAAAGTACCATTTTCACTTCAAACCAGTTGTTATCACCTTGAGAAAAATGTGTCCATATTTTTCCAGCTTCGTCTAAATCAATACTGATTTGTAATGTGTAAAGGTAGTTCCATTGATTGTTTCCAAATAAACCACGGGGGATTTGTCATTCTAAAGCAAAACAGAACAAAATTTCAATTTCAATCCCAAAGCCGAGCGCGCAGATTACCTGCGGGTCCGAGGTTGAAAACTGACGGGCGGACACAGTGTAAATCTTCGTAGATTTCGAATAGTCTCTTCTCAGTTGTATCCCCAGTAAAATACGAATTCATGAATTAGTTATTGTTTATTTCTAATAAAAGTTCAGGTAGTTGCTTTGAAAGATAAAAGATTATTTTAAGTTGGTTTTTTCCACACCAAAGAGTAATAGAAGTGGCAGAAAACTGTTTTTCGGTTACGTTCATTCGTGTCGTGGCTCGTCGCCGGTACGTGAGTTTTTTCCCTCTTGCACCCTCTTGAACTCTTTGCACCTGTAAAAACACCATCTATTCCATAATAGAACACTGCAGTATTTCTTCAGCTCACATTGTATACATTTGTGAAAACGTCAGGTTCAAATTCGAATGGAAAGATTGTTAGATATTATCCTTGATTTATCTTCCGGATCTTGTGGTAAGGGACTTATTGGTTGATACTTAGCTACAAAGCACAAATATGATTTTGCTATTGAAAGCTATGGTGTGCAATCAAGTCATACAGTTATAAAAGAGGATGGATAAATCATCGTCAGCACCGCTGCAGAGTGCAACCATCGCCATCAGAAATAAAACCAGTCTTTTCATTGTCATTTGGATTTTGGCACCTCGTAGAAGTGACTTACCTGTTTGTTGTACGATCGACTCTTTTTCTGAACTGCTTACCTCTCTGTATAGTTGATGCTTGCCTTTATTATATACACATTCTAGTTCCGACTATGAAATCTGTTCAACTGTGATTCTAGCTACACGTATAAACAAAGAGAAAAAAATAAATCTTTTTGTCTAAACGTGTTTAGTATCCACTTTTTCTCTTTGTTTATACGTGTAGCTAGAATCACAGTTGAACAGATTTCATAGTCGGAACCAGAATGTGTACACAGAAATTTTATTTTGTTATATCCGTTATTGGTCATGATTGGTTTCGATTAACCGATTAAAAACCGAAACTGGTACATGTTTAGTGACATCTAAGAACTTTTCTACCGTATGTATAGATATTTGATTTCTAATACGCCTACTGAGTTTTGTTATTTAAGACTGGGCCACTCTACGTAACTCGCCAGAAAATATGACATTTTTGTACTATTTTTTTCGAACGAAACGATACTTAGAGCTTGTGTCTCGTGTTGCGAAAAAAAGTGTGCTTAAAAAAATGACAGATCTGAAAGCTCTCTTCAGTTAACGAGATGTTGGGAAAGTATTCAAAACTACTCTTAAAAAATTTCTGTTTTTAGAAAATGTATGTCTACGCTTTGTCGATATATCGTCATAACAGAGAATCCAGTGTCAACTCCTAGCCATAGGTGTTTATATGATACTTCTACTGTTCATTAAACACATCATGATGTGAGCATAAGTAGCGATGCTCTAAACAGATCCAACCAACCACTTCTGAACAAGTGTTTAATAGAATTGTCAAGTTCGGAAATTTATCAATTAAACAAACTATTGGTATTTCTTACATTTTTATTCATTAATGAATATTTCTAGTTTATTATAAG
>CAJNOQ010000231.1:0-61195 GCA_905250885.1 Didymodactylos carnosus
AGTGATATTGAAATATGCAAAGTGAAGACCCTCTATTTTAGTTTAACATGTGAGAATATACAGTCGAATACGACGCATCCAATGGCAAAAACCCGACCGCTTGAAGCTATAATATCCTTGAAATCCAAGTCTTCCAATAAGTATGTTAGAGTAACCGTTTAAAATGTAAAATCGACGTGGCCCTTCAGATAAGGCCTATGAGGAAAAACGGCTTATGCCATCGTAATCAGCGCATTGAGCTCTACAAACTGGTATATATCGCATTCGAAAATCAGCGTGGCGCTTGAGGGCCTTCCCTCATCAGTTAAAGTAAGGAAATAATCTTTCTAAACTAAGATAAATAAGACATAAATGTTTACAAATTTTATTTTAAGATCGCCCATCAGCACCATATCAGCCGATTATCAGTCAAACATCAATTAATTCAACAACATTGGTTTTAAATTGGCGTAAAGATTCTGGTATTGCTTGTTTTCATTTTTGATAAATGACGATTTTAATGTTACACTGTTGTTTTAGATTTTAACTATAGTCCGATTAGATATTCAATAATACAATATGAAATAGCTGATAAATGGTATAATTACAAAGAAAAACCAGAAGGACAAATAACCTCTCTGTTAATCAAAGGGTAATAAAATTGTACATACCATTTTATTTAACTCTTCCTTATTTTCTCATTCTTTAGGCTCGAACCAAATTCTAAATATCGTTTTCGTCTAGCAGCACAAAATGATATTGGTATCAGTGACTACAGTCGCCCAACAAATTTTATCACGACGAAAGAAGCTTGTAAGTTACACATTTACTTTACTATCAGTGACTATAGTGTGACTTTATGTTATTTAGTACCAAGTTTAAAGTTAGAAATTGATGAAATAAACAGAGAACATCCATGTCAAATCAATTTACACATAAAGGTAACTTGGAAGAAGCACTATAAAAATTGATTTAACATTTGTCTTCGAGAGAATTTAGTGTGCGTCATTTTTGTCTTTCATTTTCCAGCAATTCAATTCCCACCGATCCGATGCTATGCAGTTAAAAATTCTCTATAAACAATTGAGTTCTGAAACATTTGAAACTGTTCTATTTCCAATAACAAACACTTCTATTCATATGTCAAATATTTGTTCGTCATCTGTCGTTGTTCAATCAGTTTATATTCTATTTATTTGTTTGACAAATTCTGTTGGGGACGGTCCATTATCGCACGCAAAATATTTTCATTTAAATCAATATTCTCCAAATAAAACTGTTGAATTAGTTTCAGCACAACCAATTAGTTCAAATCAAATTAATCTTGAATGGACACGAGTAAATGATATTAATGGATATCAAATTCAATGGTTTGAAAATGAAACATCCAATGAGATTGTACGAAAGCGACGAAATATTATGAATAACACAATTATTGTTTCAAATCATGAAAGTTCAACATTATTAGAGAATTTAAAACCATATACAATATATGATATATACGTCACAACTTTTAATGTGTTTGGTAATGGACCAGTAAATATGGTAAATCGAGTTCGAACACATGAAGCGCCTCCAAGTTTTATTACAAAATTGATATTTTCTTATGTCACCTATACATCATTAGATTTATCGTGGTCAGAGCCCTCAGATCGAAACGGTTTATTGAGAACATTTGAATTAGTTTATTCGTCCTTACCTAACACTGAGAATAATAACAATAATAGTTCAACGTTAATAAAAACTATAAAACAAGTGATTACATATCCGACAATGTCCTTGAAGATTGATGATTTAGAATCTCGACAATTGTACGACTTTCAAATATGTGCATGTACCATAGTATGTGGACCAGTAGTAAAGCAAACAATCAGAACTGGTCCACAACCTAATTCTCCAACATTTCCAAGTGATTTTACCTTTTCGAATGAAAAAAATGAACTCATATGGAAACCAGTGACAAATAGTGAATACTATCTTCTCGAATATGCTTCAGTAACAACAGACGAAAATAAATGGAATAAACTAGATAAAACAACAAAATCCCTTTATCATATAGGTAAAATATAAGAAAACTGATGGATTATTGCTATTATTAGTTTTTTTTTCAATTTCTATAATTTAGATTATACACAGTTATTTCCTCAAGCGTCAAACGATACTTACACATTTCGAGTTTATTCAATGAATCATTATGGTATTAGCGAAGCGAGTTCTATACTACGGATAACTTCCACTGAACTCTTACCTCGTTCAGCATCCTCGCCTTCGTCCATCATTGCCACAGTAAAAACATTTATTACAAATAGTGGTTATCTATTTTTTATTCTATTAGCATTAGTCGGTTTACTCTTATTAATGGTCGTTTGCATAATTCTTACCTGTTGTTGTTGTTGTTACCGTCAACGACGTAAGAACAAATTAGGATCACGAACGAATACTATGAGTACAGCATTGGATGATGTCACAGCAACATTTCAACGAACAGAATCAAAACGAAGTTTACACCGTGATAGTTTAGGTAAGTAGACAACTCATCATATGTTACAATCTCTGACAGAAAATCAAATGATCGATGTGAGGAATAAACATTTAATTAACTACAGTGTGGCTGAATATTAAATTCTTATACAGATCTATCTACTTGAACTGTGTAAATTACAGTGTTTTATTAAAATTTACTTTCGTTTAGCTCTTAGTGATATATACAATAATAGTTGTGGTGCACGTACTCCGCCGAGACCAGCTCCTTTATCTTCAACTCTCGATGGTCGACGATCAGCGTTGTTATACGATGATTTGAACAGTAATAAAAGTTTATTAGATGAATATTCATTGAAGACAAATTTAAGTTGTGCTGATAATGAAAGTTCAAAATATCCGTGGTATCAATTACCCCAACAACTGTATACTTACATGTCTAATAATCATATACGTGAGCAAGAAGATGACGAGAGTGAAACACAATCGACCAGTGTACAAAGTGTAAATATAAATGGTGGTGCAAATGGAGGGCATATTTTGATGCAAAATGTGCCTAAATCAAGAAAACCAGTGGCTGGTGTGTCGTCATTTGTATGAACATTTGGCAAAGAACACTACTTTTGCGATACACATTAAAGATGTTTTCTATGGTTGTTTATGCAACCTATATGAGTTACTGATACTTTTTTGTTCTTAATCAATCAAGCTGACTATTTTATATATATACTACTACTCTAGTAGTACGAATATAGTCTGTTGTTTTTTGTATAATTTATGATTAATATACATCGAATTTCATTTTAAAACCATGACATTTTTGCTCTTAGGTTTGCTTTTGTGTGTGCGTGTTGAACTCTTTCCTTTCTCCTGTTGTTTTGTGTTAAATTATTTTTTTACTACTAAGTGCTTTGTCTTGTGTATTTTTTGATATATTTTGATACAATAAGCGTGTGTGTTCATTTGTATAGTATTTCTTGACATTCCATTCAGTATTTCAGTTTCTCTTTCTAATTACTTTGCTTAATAAACTGTCGGCAAATGGGTTTAATGAAGAGTGTTATTGTTTGTCAAGTATCATGGAAAGCATAACATATCAAATGTAACAATGATGAACAAACATCTTGAGTTCAAAACTACTATTCATTATATACAAATAATTACGATCATGGAGATTTTGAATGACGATTCAACCTTATTTAATAATTAATTAGTCTATAGAAAATAAATTAAAAAAATAACGAATTATGCATTTCCTTTGATGATAAGCATATCGTGAAGAATGAAAACTGTTTCATATGAAAATCTTTTCGAAATTGCACAATAAAACAAACATAATTAGTTAATCGTGGACAGGATGTCGTGATGTGGCTAAATCAAGTTGAGTTTATTTTCTTTTATGGAAGGGTAAGGGTGTTTGTTTTTTTTCTATTCTATTTTCTTTTTCGAAGAAAATCGATGTATTTTTGCCCAGAATTTCCTGACATGTTCTTTCATGGGTTTTCTGAAAAACTGCAGTTTTCATCAGGTCACACGATACGATCCCTCAAAAAAATGGTCCAATCGAGGTAAAAATTTTACCACTAATACTTTACACCCTATCTAAGGTTCGTTTTTTTTTTATTTTTAAAAAATACGTTTTCCTTCTCGAGATATGTAGCGTAATAAATAGCGTAATTTTCAGTAGTGAAAGTGTTTACTTAGTGTCCTTTATCGTAATCATGATATATGATATTTCTGTCAGCTAGGTTTTAATAAAAAAGAATCAATCAATTTAAGTAAATGAAGATTGTAGTTTGAAAGTAGTTATTTATATGCATATCGGTGTGTGCGACTAACATGTAGATTTTTTACTTTCATCAATTCAAGCTTTTCTCACACGTCATAAAGTGCATGTGCAAATGAGCTACATTAATCCTTTCAGTAATTGTTCTTCACATGGACTGAACTGGACTATGGACTAAGTCCAGTCCATACGGAACTCTGGGGTATACGTGAGAAACACTTATTGACGACAATAAAGCTTCTCACACCACTTCTAAGAAGCCATTGAGATGTATTAAATAATACAATATTTACTCTTACTTGTGCTTACAATTGTGAGAAAATAAACAGTAGCGCTAAACATCGCGTAACCAGTGGATAAGCCGATATCCAAGCTCAAACCGATATTTTTGACGTTACTGATAAGAAAATTGAAAGATTAAAAATGCGGTGTATAATAAAGAGGAATTTGCGAAGTATTTGAAAGATTTATATATTTGGAAACAGATGTACCAGAATGACTGTAGTGTACTAGGAGATACAGACACGTTTAAAATTATGGAACTATGTTAAAGAAAAGTTAAAGTAGCAGTTACTGTATATGTAGAATTTCTACCATTTGAAAAATAACAAACTTGATTATGCATAATAATTAAATACCTGTATGTGGATATAAAAATAAGGGAAAATGATGATTAATAACTGTTTGTCTTGAAAAATGAATATGTTTGTAAATAAATTGGTATCGAAATACTACGAGAAGAGAAGAATTGTTTGATTTCTTTAATTTCACCATTAACGCCCCCAGCTATATTATATACTAAGGTAACAAACACAAAGAAGAATTGTTGTATCAGATAGTGGAAAGCGTCAGGAGTTATCATTCGTTGATGAAACTGAAAACTTTAAATATATTTGCTTATGAGAAGCTAGTTATACAACCAAGTGTAACTGCTATAATTACCCTCACCATGTTTGTTATTTGGAAAATATTCGCTATTTAAATAAGTCCGCAATAAAACTGTATAGTGATAGTATAAAAACTGTTCGAAAAAGCGTAATTATTGTGAAACATTTCGCACAACATTATTAAAAAGATATTTTCTTAATTAGCCATCAAACAGATAAATATTTCGTTCATAATTAGTTGAAGTTCGAGTAAAAGATTTAAATTTTTTTTGCCTACATCCACAGTAATTAGCATGATATGGTGTTAGGAAGTTGTCAGTGTACAATTAGTGTCTTGTTCTTAACTACTGGTTTGGTGTTAAACACGACTAAATCCCAAATCATTGCCTTTAAATAAAATAAATGTCATCATGTGAAATTCTGCGTGACATCTCACTAATTCAAGCTGTGTTTTTAGGGAAGCATTTCCTTCTTGAAGCAACAAAATAATGAGATGATTACTTTTCTGTGTTTCTTCTTCTCATCGTTTTGCTTTATTTCATGGAGCACACGTACAGAGAGAAGAAGAAAAGATTGATGAAAAAACAATTAGTGACTGAGAAACAAAAACGAAAAAACGAGAGAAACGTGGGGTGTTATTAGCTGATCAGTTTTAGTCTCGGAACACTTTTCCGTATCTAGTTTTTCAAGGTTCAAAACAGGTAAGTAAAAAAAAGGACTGAATATTTAACAGTTTACTTAATGCAGAATCTGTAAGCTGGTCGTTTAAGATATTTATGAATCACTTGAGTGAGCTCTATTTTTGGTGCTGTATGGCATTTTAAATGTACCTGTTTTCGGACAAAAGTTTCACGTGTCACCATATCACAGCGGGCAACTACGTGGACATTAGGTGAAAAAAATGAAAGTGAGCTTTTTGAAATTTTGAGTAGTGTCAAATATGCTTTGGTTCATGGCCTATTTAATGACGTAAAAATTTTTGTTCCGGCTTTTGTATTAAAGTGAAAAAAGGTATCACGAAAATGAGGCCGAAAAGCGTAAAGTGTACCGAAGAATAATATTTTTTATGAATTATGCAAAGTGTTTATGGATAAATCACATATTCTGAAACTAGACCTTCTGGAATATCGATTCGTAAAAAAATTTTTTATTCTTACACTTTCACGTCGAAAAAAATAATTGTTCTAATAATTGTTTTTCCAAAAGCCGTGTTCAGTATAGTGAGTTTTCACACTTTTCCACAACTCCAAGTCCGATGAAACTTTCAAAGAATATTCTTCTACTTGTGATACATCTTTGCAAGTAGCATAAAGGTGCATAAATTAATAAAAGATAAAAGGTGCAATAAATTAATAAAAGACCTGAATTACAGGTTTTTCAAAACACCCTGGTTTTTGAGGTAAAATCCACTCATGTTAGACACATTTTATTTGAAAAATAATTTTATATTCGGAATCAGCGTCAAAAAATGTATCGAATAATGTGTGTTTGAGGTATTTCTGCAGAAGAAATGTTTCGATCCAGTGAGATGCGACGGTTTCAGCCTATTGGACCCAGCAATTTTGACTTGGCACATGAGCATGCGCTAGAAAAGTGATACGAAAGTTTCTAAGCACTCTTTTTATAGGTTTTCGTACACGCTCGTTCCAAAGGGATAACTTTTAAAATTCCAAAGTATATAAAAACATTTTAGAACCCTATACTAAGTATATGTTACTGAATAATTCTCAACGAAGCACTTGATATTTAATCCCAACAACATACACAATAAAAATGAACATACAGTTATTCACAAAATTGTTCATCCACCTTAGTTTTCGATTTTTCTGGGATGGGATTAAATATGAAGTGTTTCGTTGAGAATTATTCAGTAACATACACATAGTATAGGGTTCCAAAATGTTTTTATATAATCTAACGGTGTGCCCTATAAGTTATGACATTCTTGCAAATACGTTTCTTTTTAACGATTGCCCTACAATTGGTCGAAAAACTTTGATTTTCCACTCGTAAAGGTTCAGTTTTTATAAAGAAATTAGCGGATAGTGAATTGGATATGTCAGTATTTTAATTTACTCTTTATTCTTTCAGATTACAATCGAAAATAAATCCATTCTAGTACTTTTAAAACTTTAATTATCAAAAAATACAAAATGATCGTTGTAGGATTACATATTCGAACATTCATGATGTGTTTTTGAGAACGGGAGCTAGATAGGCATCCATTCGAAGATCCTATGTAGTTCCTGAATCATATTAACTGAAGAGATGAGACTTTCACAGACTTGTAGGCCGCTGTCTAAGCTGTCGAACGACTAAATTTAGATTTGAAATCCGTTGAATCTACATGGTTTAGTGATGAACTCTTTGAAAGATGGATGAGGTATACCATCTACAGGCGGTGGCTCGACCAGATTTTTCCCATAATTTTATAGCAAAAAGTGTTCTTTTTTTCAACGGTAAAAACCGCATGGTTTTATCTGTTTCCAGTAAAACGCTATTCAATAAGTGAGAGGTGCCACTGTATTTTGAAACTGACAGTAGTAACTACGAATTTCTTTTCTTGGTTTAATACAATCCTGTGCTCATATGTTCGAGCTCTTGATCATAAAGAATTCATGATTCCATTTCTTTTATTAAATTCTGTTCAAATATGCGAGTTTTTATCATAATTTTCCATCGATCAATCTTCTTTTTATCTAATTAAATAATAAGCTATAAAACACATCGAGTGGCAGTGCTGTGATGCCATACCTCAATGCTCTATGGCAAAGAAAAGAGTTTACCTATATGGAATAAGAGAAGTCTATTTTCACTCATAAAGAGAAAATCTCTTTTTAAACTTATAGTTCACGAAGATATATAAAATATTTTGCACTTGAATAAGATGTCCAGATGACATTTAGTTTTGCCATAGTGTTTTTTAATTCTATAGGTTATTGATTTTTTGTTTGTTTTAGAAGGTATTTGCTAAACAGAATGCGTTGCAGAGAAATTACACTTCTGGTTGTTATAATTTGTACATTTATGATTCAACACGGTGAGTTTGGACAATATTGATATTTCATTTCATTTTTGTTGTTTTATTCTTGTGTACGTGTATAGGAGATAGTTTGGAATGCAAATCTTGCCAGAAAAACGATTCATCGTGTATACTTGGCTATAATTCGGAGACATATGAGTGTTTGAATGACGATGATGTTTGTTTTTCATGGTTTGATCGAACGGGTATGTCCGTATGTTATCTTCTTCATAGTGACAAAAATTATCTATTGTTGGTTCTATCTCTGATCCCTCTTCAGGTAGCCATGTGGGTGTACAACGTGGTTGTTTATCCACTTCATCAAAAGAATATATTGTCACAAATGTCATAGGAAAAGAGAGTAGTGGATGTAAAAGGCGACTAGATGGAATGGATTGTTTTCATTTTTGTTCGTCAGATATGTGTAATTAAACTGCTGGTAAACCTTGGTTTTTGGAGACTTTTTTATCATCCACGTATATATTGAAAATATTTTTGTTGCTCGTTAATTCAGAGTATATGAAAAATAAACCAGTAATAATTTTATTCGTTATTTTTTAATAATATTTGGTAAATATTTGTCGCACGCACTACGTATTTGTAGATCAAGTTTACATAATCAAGTATCTCGTTTTATTAATTCAATCTCCCACCTTTATTGCTCCTAACTCTGATTGCCATTATATGTTCGACAGAGCATTCTATACTACAACTTTTAGCCTGTCAAGTTCCATCTTTTCACAAATTAAAAAAACAAGTAACCAACTTGTTTTTGCAGAGTTCTAAATACATTACTTGCAACAACAGCTGAAATACTGTGAAAAATCATATAGTAACTCCGAGAAAATGTCTTGACTTGTTCTGATAGTTTTTCTGAGCATATGGAACGCGATAAGATCTACAAAAAACGCTGCTTAAACCGAGTCACATAGAGAATTCGCAGTCAGCAGAATAAATAACCTTCGCAAAACTGTATTTCATCTAAAAAGTGAGGTAACTTGACGTAGTTTTTCCGACAGATCAACATGTCTTCTATAAACCCTGTTTTCTGCTTATTTCTTTGTAAGTAACATAGAAATTGGTGACTTTGTTTGATTTAGTTGCAATGGTCGAGAGATTATGATGTATTCTTACGATCTCTTGTTCATCCAAGTGAGACAAATATCCAATTGAACCGGAAGAACTATAGACTAAAGTTTTTTCCATTAAAACCATACTCTATACAAAGGCGATAGTCACATGTCAGATCCAGTATTTTTTGTAACCAAAAATGGCAAAGAAATTTAAGATTAAAGCAGAGAACTAGAAATAGAGTAATGTAGCTCTAGTGGTGTTAATTCTTATTCTAAAGTACGATTTGCTACAGTACAAGACGTACAAGATTTCTCATCAACAAAGTTAATGCGATGTAGTCATGAAGAATTTAAAAATGAAATAATTCATTCTCAATTTCAATATTTGGATGGGTTTGCTGACTTTCAAGAGAATGCTAAAAATGCCATGTTATAGAATGCTATATAGTTTATCAGATGATCTTTTAAAAGATAAACTTTCAGGCGTTGACACTTGAGTATTTATGTTAGATCACTTTTTCTACGCCTGTGTTAACTGTTTGTGTTCTTAATGCAACATTTTCTGTTTTTAAGAAATTAGTTTTCTTTGAAGAATAACCGTACACAGTAACATGTATTAAAGCAACTAATTGTTCTCCATCAAGAATATACAATTTAAAATTGTTCTCGATTGAGATGACCCCAGCGTTTCTTAACACACTGAACTAGTTTTTTTTCAAAAAAAATAGAGTAAGAGTCAGTTAAATTTTACCAATGAATTTGAATCATTTTTCTTTCAACTTTTTTTTATAGTGAATAGAGTCAAGTACATTCATCAGGTACATGTGATCAGTTGTTATACCGTTCTTTTCGATAAAAAGAACACAAATTTCCAAATTTAATACCTTTGCTTCGTTCTTCTTTCTGCTGATTTATCTTTAATGTGCGTGGAAAAAAGAATGTCAACATACGAGCATAATGTCAACTCTGTTAAAATTTCATCGATCATCTTCCTGTATTTTAAATCTTATTTGTAATCGCTCAACATCAACAGTTTCAAACATAAAAATCATCACAAGAACTTGACGTCATACGTGATGCTAGTACATATAAACGTGAACATATTATTACAACCAGTCAAAGTGCTCATATACGTGTTAAAGGTAATCAATCATCTTCAACAATATTAAATTTTTGTGCACATAATTATCTTGGTTTATCGTATCATCCGGACATTGTGCAGGCAAGTAAACACGCACTGGATCAATATGACGCCGGTTTATCATCCGTTCGGTTCATATGTGGTACACAAACCATACATAAACAATTAGAAGCAAGGATAGCCAAATTTCATCAACGAGAAGATGCTATTTTGTATATATCACGTTTTGATGCCAATGCGGGTATTTTTGAAACGTTATTAAAAGAGACAGATTGTGTAATAAGTGATGAATTAAGCCATGCGTCGGTCATTGACGGCATTCGATTGTGTAAAGCAAAATGTTTGAGATACAAACATAAGAATATGCAAGATCTAGAGATGAAATTAAAAGAAGTGACAACAGCAGACGACAACGAGACATCAGTTAAACTCGTTGTAACAGACGGTGTATTTTCAATGGATGGAAATGTAGCTAAATTACCCGAAATACATCGTTTAGCTGAACAAAATAAGGCGATTGTTATCATTGACGAATGTTCATGTCGAATGTAATGTCGAATGTAATTAATTCGACACTTAGAAAAACTCTTTGGAAGCAGCTGGCGGTTATACAACTAGTCCAAAACAACTGATTGATTTGTTACGCTAACGGTCAAGACCTTATTGATTTTCAAATAGTCTACCACCGTGAGTATATCTTGTATTTAAGTAATTTGCGAAAAATATCACTTTGAAAATATTTTACTTTCTTCCTAAACATTAAAACCTTATTTTGGAATTCGTCCTTTTAGCACAAACTTAATTTTTAGAGCACAAAATATGGTAAACGTTTTGCACCAAACAAAAGAAATAAAAATAATTTGCTGCTTAGAACAGATTTTATGACCAAAACATATACGGAACAACAACGGTACAATGGCTATGCAATATAAGGTACTCATTTGGTCAAAAGAGATAAAAGATCTAATATGATTATTTTCATTTTTTTCATAGATCGATGGTCAATGTTGTGAGATGCACGTTTAGCAAGTCAGATGGCCGAAGATATGTTACAAAAATTGGTATATGTCATTTCATTTAGTTATCCAGTTGTGCCAGAAGGAAAAGTACGTATTGGAGTACAAATATCAGCAGCACATACCAAACAAGATTTACAGAAAAGCATCGACGCATGTAAAAACGTTGGACGAACATTGAAGATAATCAAATAAAGACTTATTTAAACTACGGTTTCTTGCAGGATTATCACAAAACTGAATAGAGAAGCAAAGAAAAACTCATTTTTAACAAATTTATACTAATAAATAGTTTGATGTGTTAGCGAATGTCGCTAAACACACCTCAACAAAGACTTTAAGTCTGAGATATGTATAAAATCTTGAATGAATCGTATATGAATTATAGATTGTAATACACCAAGATAATCCGTATACAGTCGAACAACTTTGATTCTTGGCTTTTCCAGCTAACGGTATCCCATGCATGACCAACGTTTGATAACGCTATTTGACAAAGTGCTCGCACTATTTTAAAAAGGATAGTCTACTCCATTCTTAAAATAGTGTGTTTTGTTGTCGTCAAGGCTTATGGTGTAGCTTTCATAAAACAGAAAGCATTCTCTCTCATAACTACTGGTTTAGTCATCTGTTACAGATCTTACTATTCAGTCATGTGGATTTTTACTTTCAGCGTTATAGACAAAAACTCGTTATTCGGTAGTATCATCCACACTGGCTACATTTTAGAAAATCATAACTCTTCAACGGTCACTAAAACGACCTTTCATTTTTGGCCATCGCGTTACGGCCCGTATAAATGCTGTAGTAGTTGAACGACAAGTAATCCCCAAAAGTTTTTACACCGCTTATAGAAGTCAAAACATTTGTTATTCAAATTGTTCTCAATCAGTCACTTTATACTCACATTTGCCGCAATTGAAGTAAAGCAAAACGATTTTCTGACGGAGATTATCGTTGCATCCGCCAAAAGTATCATATCCGATTATAATATCCAATGGGTTGAAGGACGTCATCTTCTCATTTAAGATATATTTGTATTAAAAACTCCCTTGTTCAAAAGGCTCATCAAACAAAGGCCTAGGCAATATACATTAAGAATAAATAAAAATGGCAATAATCACGTTAGACTTGCTACCTAATATAGGACACACTAACGGTAGCAGAATATTTCAAAATAAGTTCTTTACCATTGTCGTAGCAAACCAGTCAGTTGTTCACTCACAGCCATAGCTTTTAAAAGTGTCAACATTGTGTAATTAATAAAAATATTTACAAGCTATTTTGACTAATAAATCGGATTTCCTATATTTATATCCTAAATGTTATTGTGGCATCGATTTAACTGCATAATACTAAATTGTGAAGGTTTTATCACTGAATCATTGTTAACAGATAATCTGTATTCACCAGCACCATTAACATATTAAAATGAACAGAGATATTTTACATACTATGAACATTCATTTCATTCTTCTTCGATTTTATTAATAATCTTGTTTACTTTTTAACATTTAGTTATCCTGGGTAAATATGTCTAAACAATAGTTATAAATATTTATTTTTCAGTAAGATGACATTACAATAATTTTACTATTTTCATTTGTTTGAACGTGTACATTTTCTACAGAGTATAAAAAACTTAATTGCCATTTCTGTTTTAAATTAGCTTTATAAATTTATCAGTTATTGGGACAAGATGACACCGATTATTACCGTTATCGGTTCTACGAATATTATATAGGTCAAACGCCAATTCGTAACAACTGAGCGCTAGCGCCCCGACAACTAGTCACGCGACAATATTAGTCGTATGAGAAGGACTTTTTTAATAATAGGGACTAATTGTCACTTTCATTTGTTGAACTTTATATTTAAATTTGTATATTGTAGGATTCTATGTGAAATATACCACATATTATAAAAAACGAATAAGGCAACCTGTGTAATTTGTTCATACTTGTACGATTTAGGAAACTCTCTCAATTGATAAATCGCTTTTTGCCCAAAACTTACGAGGGAACATTCCCAGCAGTCCAACCCCGATTTCGTTCAAACATACATCAATCGATAGCCTACATCCAGATAGTAAAAAGCCTAAAAGGATTTATCTCCATGGCTCTTGAAGATCCGGTTTTCTGGAAAACTGATTTTTCAGAAACTCTAAGACACTAACCAAAACGTTTCTTAATAAGGCGTGATTATAGTCCGAAAATTTCTGATTAAAATGAGACGTCTCCCAGCTCTACATGATCTTTCTTTGCAAAATTATAGAATTTACAATAAAAGCCCCACATATTCATTGTCAGCTCAAAGCTACAGAAATAAGAAATTAATTTAGGGCTTTTCTTGTAAATTCTATAACTTTGCAAAGAATGATTGTGTAGAGCTGGGAGATATCTCATTTTAATTAGAAAATTCCGGGATACAATCATGCCTTATTAAGAAACGTTTTGGTTAGTTTTTTAGAGTTTCTGGAAAATCAGTTTTACAGAAAAACGGATCTTCAAGTGCCATGGGGATAAATCCTTAGCGATTTATCAATTGGGAGAATTTCCTCGTCAGTAGCATCAGTCTATAATCGAACCAATGCATATTTATTTTATACGGTACTATCTTACATGGATATTTATTTTTATGTGTTGAATAACGAGCAAATACTGATAAAACAAATAAAATACGCTCGAAGATTATTCAAAAACAATTTCATGCACAAATATCTATTTAAACACTGTATAGCAACGTTATCTATTGATCAAAGCTTATTTACTATGCTAATCACCACAATCATTAGCATTGCTCAATAACGAATTTACAAAACTCAAACAACATTAGGCAAACTATTGTTCTTACAACAAAATTGCAGCAGTCACAAGAACAATTACAAACGATTAAATGTCTTGTTCAATCAAAAGTAACAGAAATATTTGACAGCATGTTTAGTGAACAATCACAACATCAATTAAACTATTAATAGTTGTCATAGACACTTGCATATCATGATTATAAAACATTAAAACGCTACTTACATCTTTGTGTCACTAATTCTTTTCATTTTTTTGAGGCACGTCCAGCATGCTCATATTTTTTAATGGTTTTTTCATATCTTTAGTACAATCATTATAGTTTTTTTAAAAAAAGAGCGACAAATACATTCATTAAACAAAAGAAGAAAAACATTTTTTGTCAGAAAAGAGAGAATACAAAAAAGAAATGTATCAAAGATACACAGATACAAAGAAGAAGAATCTGTTCTTTTTTATTTTGTCAACCATCTGAAGAAAAATAAACAAACAAACAAAAAAGACTATACAAAACACTGCACAAATAATCATTTTATCTCATTTTCGCTATATTGATAAATATTGAATGTGTGTGTTGCCAAAGCAAGAATTAATATCACGATTCATTTTAAAAAATCACACTTCACTAAAACAATCAAATAATATACATTATAGAAGTGATGTGGATTAGTTGACTGAATAATAGTGTTAAGACATAATCTTACAGGGAAAGAATTTACCTGCGAGAAGTTTGTACTCAAAGTATGATATGGATGGAATAAATGACTGTAAAAGCTTATCAGTGTAGATCATGCAAGAAAACAATTTTATCATTTGAAAATGCTCATTTTTATATTCAGCTAATTCCACACTACTGACAGTTTCGTCCAGCATTTGAATTGTATTAAAATTTTTCCTACTTTGTCATTTTTTTTACATTTGTCGCAGCCTCACAGAATTGTTGTATTTATTACTTACGTTGCATCTAATGTTGTATTTAACAATAAATGAGATCTAAATTCTAATAGTTTTTGTGGTGATATTGTTTCTTTTCTATATTCAATAAAATTAGCTGAATTTGGTGATGATTGATTATTAATATCAAATGTCGAAGAATGTTGATGTGATGAATGTTTATTACCGGTTCCAATCGTCGACGGTGATAGTCTGCTCATATTACTGTTACGAATCGTTTTAGAATCATTATCGTCATTATACGTGGTGGTATCGCGGATTGTATGATAAGCAACCGTAGAAATATCTGACTGTTCAATATTGTTCACCGAGTCCTTAATCGTACTAGTAGTATTAGTAGAAGGATAGTTTGATTTAATACATGCAATCATTGTTGATTCATCATCAGTATCACACTCCGAGTTACCGTTTGTATTTGTTTCTCTTATCTCATCAGATAATTCCACTGTGGCACTAACATCATCCTCGTCTTCATTTTGCTGTGTATCTTCATCATCATCATCGTCTCTATTGTCACCCACTAACACAGGGGTAAAAGTATCTTCATCTGCGCGCAATGCATCATTTGTCAAAAGAATTTCATATTGGTCACCTAATACAAGATCATCTAAGCTTTTAAACGGTAATGATTCAGTGTTATCTGAAGACGGCGTATCTGACAAAGTTGACGATTGTCTACTTGTAAATGGTGTGGATGAATGCTAGAAAATAGGTTCTTTTATTAACACAAAAACGAATAAGAAAAATCAATGATACATACTGTTGCTGTTTCTTCAAGTGTTCCTTTAACGAGTGATGGCGAAATTAATCTTAAATTTGGTTTACATAATTTTACTGTCTGTGGTGATTGATTATGTAGAAAACGGCTGTTATACAACATTGTCTCACAGCCTGTAGCCGATGATGGTCTTGTTTGAGCGGTTTTCATTGAAGAATAATTTTTTTGATAATATCTGTCGCCATTAGATCGATGATGATTATCGTAGTCACTATCATTACCATTACCACTACCACCAATATAGGTATCATCAGTTGTCATATTAATAATTTTGGATGGTGACAGTTGTGGATGCGGTTTTGATGACGTTAATTTACGGCACGCTCCTTCATCTTCGTATATTTTACATGCGCCACTGCTATTCATCACCGGACGAGATCGACATTTTTTACCACGTTGAAATGGACTACGACTTGATGATGTTTCAGATAACGTTGCTGTTTTCGTATTACAAGTAGTATTAGCAGTAGCCGATGGTAACAGCAGAAGCAAATCAGAGGATTGTTGAGTAGATGGCGATAAAACGTTTGCGGTAGGCGATAAGTGCGTGTCACTATGATAAATTTTACTCATGCGTTGTTGCTGTTGATCATTACCACTGGAAACACATGTCGCCGATGACGGATGACGGTTATCTAAAACTTACAATGAAAATTTAGCAAAGCAATAAATAAATTTTGCAATATAGTGTTTGAGACTAAAAACCCCATCCTTCCTCTAAGATGTAAAAAAACAGTTGCGATTGGATCACACAAAGATGAGAAGAAGTTCTGTGAAATGTACCTGCGATGTTATTATTTGCTGACAATGTTGTTGTTATACTTGTAAAACTTAGGGTTGAACTCGACGACGATAAACGATTCGATGCTCCATTGTTATTATTATCATTTACATGAGTCTCTGTTGATGTACTATTATCGATCAGTGGTGAGTGTTTGTCATCATAATCTTCTTCGTCATGTTGTTGATCATCCTCCTGATCTTGACTATTATTTCCCTTTTTCTGATCACTCTCATCGATCATATCATCAGCAGAAAACAAAAACGATCCATTAGAACTTACACCACTTGTTGAACTTTGCACACTACGAAATGAATTTGTTGAACTTAAAAATGTTTGGGAATCATTTACCGTTGAATTATTTTGATTTGTAAGAACAGTTGGTGACCCATTATTCCATGACATTCTTTTACGAATAGATGAACGCTGTTTTCGAATAGGTGTTGTGATCTTCTCTGGTTGACTACTGTTATTATTATTATTATTATTATGCGTTTCGTTTTTTTGATAAATTTCATCGGCTGTATGATATCTTCCTTTACAATTATTTCGTCTATCACCACGAGAATTACGTCGTGTCTGTTGTTGTAACAATGATTTTGAGTCATCTGATGATTGTTGTTGTTGCTGTTCTTGTTCTAATGAATCTATATTGAATGGTATAAATGTGCCAGTGGAATTTAAATTCGCTTGTGGCGGTGGTGTGGCATGTTTTAATTTTGGTGAGTAATCAGTTGAAGAACTGTCCATTAATGAGCCATCTAATTTTACTACAACGGACGAACGTGATTCATCTAACGATGATTGTGAAGGAAAATTAATTACAATGGGTGATGTAGGTGTAGACAGAGCTGATAAAAATGTGGGAGCATTCGTAACTGTTGTTGTTGTTGGAAGATTGGTGTCTGATATGTAACTGTGACGACTAGTGGTAGTTGTGGTGGCAATAGTGGTGGGTGTTGATGAGAGTGGTGTATGAGCATGTTGAAGTTTCATTTTAGATTCTTCGAGTAATATTTGAAAACGACTCTTTGTTGATCGAATATTCTCAATCCATTGTTTACTTAAATTTGTTTGAAATAAATAGCCGCCTTCAATTAGATTATATTCACTAAAGATAATGGCAATAAAATAAGGAGCTAAAAAATAATAATACAATAATTATAATAGTTAAAATAAATCAATTAATTGTATCATTTTACCGTTTGGTTCTCGTGTAACATATTCTTTAACATCAATTCGATCAATGCGAATTGGTGGTTTTAATATTTTATTATTTGAATAACGTTGATCTCCTTTTTTACCACCTTTTGTGATTAAAAACATATCCGTAAATAAATAACAGTAAACATCTTGACGATCTTTTGAATCTTTCATTTTCATGGGACCTTGTTGAATTATCGAACGTTTATAACCACGAACAAATAGAGGCATATCACGCAATAAATCTAATCGATTTGACATATCGCGATAATATTCTTGTAACACCTATAAAAAATCATATTGAGTAAAAAAAACAAAAAAAAGGAAAGTTAAAATTATAGTCAAACATACCGGTAATATTTCTGGAGGAGCTGATACACTATCAAATTGACCAATTCGATCACTTATCTGACGTAAACGTTCTTCTTGTTCTTGATTATTTAATTTTGTATTTACTTTATTTACATATGTTTCAACTTTTTGAATCTTAAATATAGAGTTGAAAAAAATTCATTAAAAAAACAGCTTATTCTCACACAGTATAGTTACCATCTCTTGCAAATCGATTCGTTGTTGATGATCACCCGTTTTTCGTTGTATAGCTTCAAGTAAAAGTTTATATTTTGTTAATCGTTGTAATGGTTTTATTGCTAAATCTGGCAATGATAATCTTGATGTAAAATTTCCTTCAATCCACTAAAATAAAATTTTATATTAAATAGAAATAAAAGTAAAAATAATACAATGAATAACTTACAGAAATTAATTGTTGAAATAATTCATCTTTGAATAATTTTTGTTTAAAATATTCAGAACATAATTTTTGATTTAAAACATAAGTTAAATATGGTTTAAATACATTATCAAACTAAATGAATAAAAAAGCGTACTGTTTGTATGTTTTTATATAGACACGCATGTTGGGACGAAGCTATGAATTAATTTTAT
This sequence comes from Didymodactylos carnosus, assembly GCA_905250885.1. Lineage (NCBI taxonomy): Eukaryota > Metazoa > Rotifera > Eurotatoria > Philodinida > Philodinidae > Didymodactylos > Didymodactylos carnosus. The sequence goes on from CAJNOQ010000231.1 coordinate 18,854, forward strand.
TAATGGTAAATTAAAGTATTATGCACCAGGGCTCTGTATGGTCCGGTCCAGGACCAAGTCGGATCGGACCATAATCCTTTTGGTTCGACTTGATTCCAGTTTTTAAAAAATTTAATGGTTTGAACTGGTCCCGGTACCAAAACTATTCATCCCAACTGATCCTGGTTGGAAAATGTTTTTTAAAAATGTGGCTAACCTGGCTGATCAATGATAAAAATAGTCCGTTACTTTACTTTATTACTTTTTTTACCCTGGGCTGAAAATGTAAGCATTACCTACCACAGCTCCTGCCGATCCACCCGGCTCGGGACCAACCTGCCTCGGACCAGGCCGGGCCGAGCGGGTCGTTCCAGAAAAGTTTTTAGCTCAGTTGGGTCAGCGTTTTTTACGGTCCGGCCTGGCCCGAGAAATTTTAAAGTTTTTCTCCATATTTTCAGTTAAATTTGGCTATTTCCTAGTAACAATATGTTATTATTATTTAGTGAATTCTGTTGAGAAAAAAAGAGTTTGATCACTGGTCAAATCAGGTGACTAATGATAGAAGAAGAAGCAAATACACCATCCAAAGGAATTCTATCCTTTACTGAGTTTATTGTACAATAGATTCTCGAATATGTGCTGTACAATATGTATATGCTGCTGAACTAATCTTTAGCAAAGCTTTTACTGCGTTTTTGTCATAACAAAATTGAATTGAGTCTAGAAAGAATTTACAGTCGGGCTCAAGCCGGGCGATCCAGGAAAGGCTACTGGCCGGGCCGGGTCAATCGATTAGCATGATGGGTCGGGCAGGCCTCGACTTTTCTTGGCCCGACTTGGTCCAGGCGGGCCATCAGAAATTCACCCGATTAGGAGCTCTGTTACCTACATAAAAATTGAAATTAAACAGTTTTACTTTACACAATAGAACTGGATCTTTGAAAAAAGAAAACATTTTCATGATCTGGATTGGTCCTGGTCCCAAACTTTTTTATCGAAAATGGTCCGAAGCGGTCCCGATCCTAAAGCGTTATAGTCCGATCCCAAAAGTTGGGATCATACGGAGTCCTGTTATGCACGTTCCTCTATTTCATAGTTGAAAGTCTTAACACGGCAATCATTGCTTCTATTATAAAATCTTCTATGCAAACATCAATCAGCTCTTAATAATGGCAAGAAAAGTGAAATTGTAATCATTCTTTACACATATTTCACTTTTTTTTCATAAATTTTAGTATTAGACGGAATTCAGTATATCCAATTTTTCAGTGAAAGTAATGATGCTTTAAATTTTTAGAAAATTAAAAATTTTTTTTTTTCCTTTTTAAAATTTACAGTTGCAATAGTAAAGTTCATATTAAATACATTTTTTGATTAAGTATAATTAAGGTTATTATATAAATTATACTATTGCACTCGTAGAATTAATTATTATGTCGAGAAACGTTTCATTATTTTTAATGTTCTTTTATTATGAGTTTGTCGTTTTTATTATTATTTAGATAACAACTATCATCGATATCATTATCATGATGTGTATGTTTATATGACAAATTTTTATTCTACGAAGAACGAGAAACATATATAAATGATTTAGATTCATGTCAATTAACCATGAAAAGTAAATTATATTCTGTCAACTATCGTAGTATTTTTCAAAAGTGGAACAGGGCGTGATATACAGTCTATCAAAGTGGAACTTGAACTTTCTATTTTTGAATTTTGTATCATTTTTTTATCCTCTACTACTAGTTCTTGTAGATTTTTAAAAACAGCAGATTTTTTTTTGTAGATTTTTTTAAATAGACTTCTTCCTAAAAGTCATCCGCATTCTCACTTCACGTTTAATTGATTTTTATTTAACTATGTCAATTTCTTAAACTTTCGTATTACACGAGAGTATTCTAGATTTTACTAAATGTCTTAAATTGATTCTTCTGTCTTCTTTCGATATTTTAGGCTAAAATCTTTATCATTGTCCATACACATCAAGAGTTTTTTTTTCTAAACCTTTCATTTTATTCGACGTTCTGAGAACGAGAATCCAATAATTACTCGATATTTATCGTTGCTGTTCATCTACACTGCAATAAATAAATTTAAGATTTGAATCGATAGTTATTATTTTTTTCTATTTAAAACTTTATTGTGTGGTATATATAACAAAACACTTGTGGATTTATAGTGTCAGCAATACATATGTATCATGTCTTTGACGTTTATCAAACCATATGTACAATGTCTTACTAAATAATATCTTTGCTTTTGCTAGAACCTTTTTTTGCAGACAAGAACAGTTGAAAAGTCAATATTTTATAATTACCTTCATAAATCCAAGTTTTAAATCGGATGGATTCATACACGTTCCCATTTGCTCTAATTTTCGTTTTATTGGTAATAAATATTGTTTCCAAAATTGTATATTCGCATTTAAAACATCTTGAATATTACAAAATAATTTATCGATTTGTATATCTTGAAATAATCCATCACGATTAGACGTTTTTAAATACCATACACAACTCATAAATACCTATAAAAACAAATTGTATTTCAAAAATGAGTTTGTTTTCAAGTATAACTTACATCCGTCATCAATTGTATTTGTCTTATATAGGATACTTCTGTACATAATAATTCCCAAATTGCCTCTTGCTGAAGTTTAATTGATTCGGATATTTGCTAAAAGTTCAAATTCATTAGATTTTATAGGTACTTTTTAAAGATCTTTTATAAATATAAACATAAAATTATAATTGAATTTATCAATTATATTTCTCTAATAATAACTGTTTACATGATATAAAACTATTTTTATTAAACGTTAATAAAATTCGTTTAGCAATGTAGAGACATTTAATTTAAAGTCGGCTGAAATAAAAAACTAGAATCAATATGTCGCCCGATACTTTAACCATATTTTTGTTGTTTTTTTTTCTATATTATATCCTTTGAGATTCATGGAAAATAGTTTTCCAAAAAAACGTTTTTGATAATCATATTAAAGGAAGAACGTTTAACACTTTCAGTTAACAGTTATTTTCAAGTGCGTATATAATAGAACAATCTTGTTGCTAATTCAATTACCTAATAAAAAGATAGTCTTATTATTTGAGTCTATTTCAGTTGACGATTATATTGATTGCTGTATACCACGCAACAGATTTTAGTATTTTGTTTACAGAATAGTGTTGAAACGCCAGAGCTGGAATTGGTCCGATCGGACCGGTTGAGACTTTTGAAACATCGGCTGTTTTTACACTATTTTTCCTCAAAAAACTAAAATTTCACGTATTTTTCAATCAGAATAAATAAGATGATACTCAAGTCAGATATTATTTTCATCACTTATTTTAAAGTTAAATGTTATAGACTCATTGTTGTGAAGGTTCTCTTAGATGTGCTCTCAAACTATTTCATTTCTGGGGGAAATTCTTTCTGAAAATCGATTTTCAAAAAACTTCGCCAGTTTTTCGATGGCATTTTACCGGTTTAAGTTATAATTCTAACCGGCCAGTTTATCGGCCGATCGGTTCCAGCTCTGAGAAGTGCTCGAGTATTTAGAAAATAGATTTCTATGAATAATTTGCATTATAAAAAGAATAGTTCATGTTAGCAACATTTTTCATAAGATAACCGCCCCTTCCCCTCCCCCCCCCCCTGTTGTAACAGGAGGATTCTGTGTAGGTACTGATTCAATTGTAAAATGTCGTTTTGAGTAGGAGACATATGTAATATTTTTCGAGTAATATAAAGAAAATAGATTGTTTTGAAATTGATTAATGACATTTCTTGAAAACAAAGTCATTAGTATAAAAAAGGAGGAATAACATCTTTCGTCATATGATTATTGTCTCTATATTTTTAAAAGAGAAATGATATTCATAATCATTTGATATACTTTGACAAACGTCGTTTTCATATTTCTAACAATATAGATATATTCGATTATTAATAAAGATAGAGCAAAGATTTGTTTTTCTAAAGAGGCTATATCCGGATAAATAAAATTAAAGAAAAAAAAAAAAATGCTTCCTGTTGTTCAATAATAAACTGAATATTTTATTAAAAAACATAACGAGAAAGAGAAATAGAGAAAAGAAGACAAACGCCGAATATATCTATTGACATTAATATAAATAAATTAAGAGCAAATAATCATCATCTCATCCATAATAATAATAATAACAACAGCTAAAGAACCGAAAGGACCGCAAATAAAAAAGGAAGACATGAAGATTGTTTTTTTTTTATCTCGCAGGGAAATATATATATATATTCTTTTTTTTTTATATATTATTATGAATAAGGTGTTTAATAGAAAGATCTCATAACAGATTTTCATGACATATATCAAGTGCGATAGTTCAAGTATTCATTTCTTTTCATTAGACTATACGATATACAAAGACATATTAGACGAGAGTGGAAATACTAAAGACAATGCCATGAGATTATTTTGATGTGCACAAAGTTGAAGAATAAAATTGAATAAAATCTATTCTAAATATACGTATGACATTGATAGTGAAAAGACACAATATTATAAAATTGTTAATTTTACTAAATTAAAGAATAGTAATAGTGTCTCGCGGTGTTAGTTGCTATTAGTGAAGAGTGTGATAGAGAAAGAAAGTTTGAGGTTTGTGAAGTGTGATGGCGCACAATAAAAATTCTATTAAACAAGTTGAAATTTGTTAAATATTCCAGAAAAGATCATCTAACATTATCATCGATTATAGCACACCATATCTATTAGAAATAAGATTATTTTATGTTCGTATATTCAATTAAATGGCATTCTGACATAAGAATAGTTATTGTCAATGTTAGAACGTATTAGGATAAATATAGACATTATTTATAAAGATGTCATTTTTCTGTATCAAATCATAATTCAATTCTAATGTACTAAGATAATATCTTATGCTATGAACTACATTGAATGACTCAATTGATCTTTGAAATAATAAACTATATTCAGTAAATATTTAAAATGAGCATACGAAAATAAGAATGAAGTCATAGTACATACTGAACGTGCTTGTTCCGTCAAATAGGGTTGCCATTCTTTATTAATCAATAAATCTTTATCGGTTTCGATACTTGTTTGAAATTGAGCAATTCTTGGTAAACCAAATTGTAACCATTCATCACATTTTCGTCGAATAAAACTTACATTTGTTTCGGGACGTTCATCACCATCCTATAAGAAAAAATAACAACAAATAAACATAAAATTAAATTAAATTAAATGATATAAATCAATAGATCAAAGATTAATATATCGTTTCTTATTAAAACATTCATAAATATAATCAATTATTAAGAATGACTCTTTCGAAGATTAACATAATTTCTTTAAACAATTCTATGATAAGTAGTTCTATGACAAAATTTATTTAGTTTCTTACACTATTTCATAATTACACTGAAAAATTTAAAAAAATGACTATTATTTAAAAATAGAAAAGGATTATACCAATTGATAAAGTAGTTTAGATATTGAAAAAAGATCTACTCTGTTCGTTAACATGAGAAAATGTTGTTTTTTTACCGTCACTATTGTTTCATATTTTGATGCACCTAAATATGGTGTGCCTGGTGGTGTTGCCGTCTTAATCTCACAATAAGGTAACGATGTATTTTGACGAAGTAGTCTACTAGCTGCGCGTTGCCACCGTTGTAAACTCGGTTTTGTGATACTGTTATTATTATTATTATTATTATTATTATTATTATTATTATTACTCATTTGATTATTTGGTGATGATTTTATACTTTTACTTGACGATGATGGTGTTATTTTTTGAACATTACATGATTCAAGCGATTTTGATTCGAATATAGCCGATTTATTACGTCTATTTAATAGAGCGGAATGTGAAGATAGTGTTTTTGATAATCGTCGATTCGACATAAATAATTCTTATAACATGAAATAAATCGATTTATAATATTCTATTTTAGCTGATTTTGACTTCTCATTGTGAATAAAAAAAATTTTAAAATAGAAAATAAAAACTGTTAAATATATGTTTCCCATATGCGAATTATCAGAAGACAATAGGAAAAAGAGGAAAACGTGTACGAAAGAATCCAACGATGTCAATTGTACAACAAGAGAAAAAAGAAAAAAGGGAAATGTGAGAGCGTTGAAGTACCGCACACACCCGTAAGAAAAAATAATAAACTGTTTTCCTTTTTTTTTTTTTTTGTTTTTCCGTTTATTTTCCTTTCTCTCAGCTCTACTTCCGGTTTTTGTTCTGATTATAAGACAGATAGATATATATTAATTATTTAACAGGATTAGTATTCGTTTGCCTCGTATATTTTTGTATTTTGTGTATATTTATAAATATATATATATATATATATGCGTGTGTATAGTCACATAATCTCTCATTGTCTGATAAGATCATTAATTGGAATAATGGTATAACGACTAAGCGAAGACAGAAAGAAAGTAGAAAAAAAATAAAGAAAAGAAAATCAACTGATCAAATTACACCATTAAGTTGAATTGAATAAAGAAGAAAAAAAATTATCGAAAACACATATGCTCTCTCTCTCTCTCCCTCTAGTAATAATAACTAGAACGTATATACCAATCAGAAAAACTAGTGGGCTTCTTGCAATACGGAGAAAAATAATAATAATAAAAAAAAAAATTTCAAAGCTTTAAAAAAACTAATAAATGGTATAGGTATTTATTATGCAAAGAAAGAAGAAGGAAAAAAAAAAAGAGTCCAATTATACGAGAAAAGACTGTAATGCTTCGGAGAAGTGTATCTTCAATTTTTTTCAACGTTTTATATCACAAGTTCATTAACATTCTCAAGGTTTTTTAATTTCTTAAACGGTGATATGCTAATATTACTAACACATACTTAACTAAACTTGAAATTATTTACACACTCATTTTGTAGAGTATCGTTCAGTATATTTTCTATAATGTGCGCGAAAAGATCTATCCTTCAATTAATATAACTCTAGTACCCACTTCCATTTGCTAGTAATAAACAAAAAAAGAAAAAAGAACTGAACCAATAACATATACATCATCATTTTAATGGTAATCTTTATGTTTTTCTTTTTAAATTTTAGAAGATATAATTGAAATAATGATGACAACGTGAATCGAGACACTCTGTCTCTTTAAAATTTTTATTTATTCAAAATAACATGTTTCGAATCTTATATATCTTATTAGTCTCGAAATATTGTCAGTTTTTTACATCACATATGGACATCTATAAATCTAATCATGTGACTTTTTCTTCAATATTTAGTAATGCTCAATGTCAAAAAAAAAAAATGTGATTTACGATATTTTTAGTATTTTTATTTCTCTTCTCTTCCTCTCTTTACTTCAAATATGATCTCTATCCCCAGATTCTTATTTCTTTTCTATAGACTTTACACGTATTTTTTTGTTAGTTATGACCATAAGTCAAGGTAATAGTAGTACAGCTACTATCACTTGAAATAATGCATGTCGTTTTCTTCTGAAATTGGCGTGTCTTTTTTCTCATGTTTCTCTTACAATAATAATAATAATAATACATTTTCTTTCTCTCTCTCTCTCTCTCTCTCTCTTTCTCTCCCTCTCTTTCTTTCATCAATACGGTGAATAGAGTTAATGATTGTGTCAAGTATAAAATGTTGTTTTATTTAATAATGTATAGATGAATGTTCAAGGTAATTTCATTTATTATTTGTACAAATAAACTTTCTTTTGTGGTAATGATTTGATAGAAAAGAAAAAAGAGAAATTTCTTTAATTGGAGAGATTTTATATATTACTAATATCACGAAATCTCTGAATAGACGAATGAAAGTCCTATTAGAGTTAATATGAAAAATTATCTGAAAAAATCGGATGTTGCCATCTTCGGAAAATAAGAGATAGAGTATATAGTACAATTTTATTGATTCAAGTTAATTAATGAAGACGTGTTAAAAAAACTTTTTTAACACGTCTTTTAGGTTCATAAATTCAGTATACTTCTCATATTTCAAAATGAGTGGACAGAGGACCGAAAGTTTAGAAAAGCTCAAGAATATTGATTGAAGGATTTTTTTAAAATAGTTAGACAAGACTAATAAGGACAAAACTGTCTGATGCCTTTTCTGCTTCAATAACAAATTTCCTCGCTAGATAATAGTAGTCATTGGCTAGTGTTGGAAAATTTTGTCAAAAAATAGATCCAGCAAGCTAATTTTAATTATAAGCGACTTACAGTAGACGAAGTATACCTACTGAGAATAAGAACTTAAAGACATAAATAATTTCCAAAAAGATGGATTAGATCGTAACCATGTCAACTATTGGCAGAACAAAGAGAATTATTCATTTTGGACAACAGTCATAGTAACATAAAGATAGACATGTACTAGTTACTAAAAAAGCAACGATTTTTATGAGGAGATGAATCTGCCAAAACGAAAGTCTCATCAAAACATTGTACTATGGAAAATCTCATCTTATAGATAATTGAATCAGTTTAAGAGATCGCTACTATCAACACTAGCTAACAGAGCAAAAAGTCACAGTTGGTCAATCCACTGTCTACAATATCCACATCGTCACTGAATGTTTCACTTCATTCAGACATAGCACTCAAAGATCAGTTTAAAGTAAATATCGTTAAATCTAACTTATTTTTAAGACAAAAACACCTAAGCACAATGATACATGATCCCATAAAATGAAAAAGTAATCTGTTAATTCAACGATATGTATGCTTAAAGTAAAAATAAAATCAATGGTTTTTCATTACTTTATATGTCTCATTTTATAAAATATCTATATTTGCTGCAAACATACACTTCATTTGGTATATTAAACTTATCAAGATTTTTCTCGGGTGTTTTAATTGCATTATGGATGATCTTCCAATTTCTCCTGTCCTATCTCATATACTTCTATACAGAACGATTTTAAAGACAAGATAACTACATGTTTGAAATGAGTCATCGAAAAGTTAGTTGGTAAATTAGCGAGACAAAGTCAAGAATTCATCTATTTGAAGAGTATCTAATTAACACTATAGTTTTCAAAATAAAAATAACTACCCGTTCTCGTCCAACAAATTTTCGATGATGTTTACACTGTAATAGATATGTCTGAACATATTGAAATATTCTTACCAAGTAAAACTTGCATTTTTTAGTTGAAAATATTCTGAATCCCATTAACGTTAATTGAAATGAAGATTATGATATATCATTTGTCATTAAAAATGACAAAACAAACGCTTGTCGTGATTGAATATCTCATAATAATAATTTTAATTTTAAATAATCATAACAACAACAAATAAACAATCAAAGTGAGTAGTATTCATATGAAAAAGAAAAATGGAGAAGAAAGAAAGACGAAAATTCGATATCATCTACACATTTCGAATATAAAGTTTAAAAAAAAGGAGAAAAAAAAAATGCTTATCATCAATTATTATAGATTTTCTTCGAAATATTAATGCGTGTATGAAGTATGCTCACCTGTATAAGTGTCCTGCTATAATAAATTTTCATTTTACATAAAAGAGAAAAAGAGAAGAACGGACGATTGCAGTGGATTTTATTATGGAGCTTTTTTGCTTCCATTAGATGCTACTATAGTGAGTCAAAATCTATTAAAACACAACAACATTTGTTTGATAATTATCAGGTCAATACGTTTCAAGATCTGTTTAGGAATTCTGTAGTATAAATTAGCAAAATAGAGTTAATATTCGTAGAATAATTATTGTAATATCTTATCATATTTTTCTTCTTAGCCACACACATGTTATGTGACTCAAATGTTGCAAAAGAAAGAAGTCAATAACATTCATTCAAGTGAACAACAGCAGACTCCATTTGTGATCTGATGTTCAGGACATTCATATGTACGAAAGTTTCTCCTTCCAATAACAGAAGTCATACATCAAAACAAAACTGTTATCGATGTATTGACATAAACAACAAACATCAATTTCAAAATTTTGCCATACTTATATAAGTTTACATCTCAAAATAAGAAAAAAATCAAACATAGTACTCTTTGTGGTGATAGTAGCTACTGTTATATGGTGCATTTACAATGTAAAATACTACGTTTCTTTGTATCTCTTTTTGAGTCACGAGGCCACAAGACAGACGAAAAGAGAAAAAAAGTAAGTCATTTTTTGCTTAAGAAATTAAAAGAAGTCCAAAAACATTTAGTGACTCACAAAAAATCATTCCCAGGTGACCAAACGATTTTTGTGTTTAACATAACTAGTTATACCAGCTCTCATTTCTAATCTTTTCAAGTTTTTCAGATATTCGCTTTATGAAAACTGTTCAGCATTGTCGCATGGATCGTCCGATATCATTCTGCTAACCAGCATGTCCGAGTTGGTCTAACTGGGATGACTCCACGTGGAAAATATCACTATTACATCGGCCCATGGCGTCAGCGGCGAGATGGCATGGTTTTTGTAGAGCGTGCCACGCTGAATTTATTGGTGAAAACGGCAGGTCTATAGCTGTTGTGAAAAACACGTTATTGGCATTTTATTCTCCCAGCAAAAATAGTGAAATTTTACCTTTTCTCAGCTATTTCGAACCATCGTGTGAAGCTCACACCGCGTCTTATCGCACTCCAGAACTGACACGAATGGTTTTAAATGAAAGAGCGTTGCAAATACTATATATGCAAAGAAAAAAGTTGGCCCATTTTGGGATTTTGAGATAAAGGACCTTGAAGATCCGAGTTTTCTAGTAAACCTTTTAAAGACTTTATCCAAAGTTTTTCTAGCCACATGGTTGGATAGAGCGTTCAATTTTGAACAAAATGGCATATTGCCGACATTTCTAGGATCTATCGTCCAAAATTGGCATTAAAAATACGAAAAGTGCTCGAAAATACCCTGTTAGAAACTAAAAACGGGAATTTCACACATGTACATTTTGTAAAGCCACTAGTTCAGTCATTCGACGCTCCATCCAACCGCGTGGTTAGAAAAAACTTTGGATAAAGTTTGACTTTAAAAAGTTTTCTAGAAAACTCGGATCTTCAAGGTCCTTTATCTCAAAATCCCAACATGGGCCAACTTTTTTCTGAAAATATTTTATTTTATTTAATATTTTACTATTAATTTTTTAATATTTAAACTTTATAGTATTTGCAATGCTCTTTCATTTAAAACCATTCTTGTCAGTTCTGGAGTGCGATAAGACGCGGTGTGAGCTTCACACGATGGTTCGAAATAGCTGGGAAAAGACAAAATTCCACTATTTTTGCTGGGAGAATAAAATGCCAATAACGTGTTTTTCGCAACAGCTATAGGCCTGCGGTTTGTGCAGCTAGACTCAGCTCGACAAGCCCTACAAAATGCGGTTGGTCTTACGGTTTGTGCTAAAACTTTTGTATAGTGTGGTGTGTTTCAAATGGATTTACTCACTATTTGTGTTAAACCGTGATATTTATTTATTATATATGAGTGTTCATGGTAATTCTTTTTAATCTCTTATGGTTTTTGCCAAGAAACAATCGAGCTTTTAAATATGTATGTGCTAGTATTTGAAAAGACTATAGCTTCTCTTAAAATACATGAAAAGGAAAATAAAATGGATTCCACAGACACTTTTCGTCTGCAGATTCTTGTAAGAAATGCAAACAAATATTTCTGAACAATCATTATCATAGAATTCTTTGTTAGAGCCACTAGACAAAAATTTCCACCGAGTCTCTTGCCATAAAAATATATGTAAACTATTTGATAAGCTCAGGAGACAAGAATTTTCAACAATGATTAAGTACACGTTCTATTCGAGAAAAAACGACAGGATCTTTATCATATTTGACTGAGTACTCGAAAATTTCACAACATGCTCTATTATCACCGGAAAAGTGGATATCGTGACGGTAAATAACAAATTCGATTTGTTTCTTCCTTTCCGTCACCCTCACTGGTTCATTAAGCTTGAGGAAATTGTGAGTCGTATTTTTTTATATGTCATGTTAATCGACATTTACAGCTTCATATAGGTCATTCATCTTTGGAGAGACGTCTCTGTTTTCTATAGTGAAAAGAAACACTTACTCTTGTGAATATCCCTCCAGTGAATAATCCTGATCTTGTGGTTTTTGCTAATCGCGATTTATTTCCAATATCACTGCTGGTAACACTTTGAGATAAAATATTGCTTGTAGGATTCGAATCATCGTCCATACATTGACTTGACAAACGTTTAGACGAGGAAGATGATTTAGATGAAGTCTAAAAAGACACAAGGTATACGCATTGGACAATAACTCAAAATATCCGTAGTGCAAGTAGAATTGATGGTAATGCCTTAATGGTATTGATGAGAGTGAATTAGTACAGTTGTATATGTTACTAGGAGAAAAAGAATGTTGTAACGACGTCTTTGTAATAACTAAGAGCTTGATGAGAGAGTAATTGTATATCATAAATATTTACACACACACGGAGATAGATAGATAGATACAGAGAGAGAGTGATAAAAAGAGTTTTTTTGTTTCAGTGATTGATTATTTATTTATTTATCTGTTATTAAATGAGTCGTTGTCTCTGGTTATAGACTGAATGCACGCAAAAACAATCGCGAAGTGAATAAATGCTGTTGATGACGCGACAACAATGATGAACTACCTTTAGATGAAGCTCTAAGCGAATTAACTTTCGAACTATATCTGGTCTTTCATAACTTCTACGAAACTCATATTTAAGCTAAAAGAGCTGAATTCTTACTGCCTATATTTAAAACGTGCTTTGTTCGAACACTTAAGGGTACCCCTACTCTCCTTTTGGGCTTTCCGTAGAAATGCTGTGAAATGAAAACTCAAAGTCACTAAGACTTCGTATTTTCAGAACTGATTGGAAACCCAATGGAGCATTTTTTTCGTTTTTTGTTTCAAGCTTTTAACTAATGCTGTTTACAAGTTTTACAGAAAACTCAGTTATTCATTGTGTCACATTACCTTTAAATTTCATCCGATCGAGTTAAAAATTTTACCAGAGATATCCAAGGTAATATCGCAGAGGTAGTTTGGGGAATTCTTTTTAAGACCTTTTCTGGTCGAGTTATAAGAAAAATACTAAAAGACGCCTGTAAAAGCAAGTTTTTAAATTTTAAAAATCCTATAATTCGGTAAAGAAAGACCCAAAATAAAATTAAAAAAAATACTCCAGTAATAGTGTCTTAAGCATCTGTGGTAAACCTTTTAACACGCTCGGATGGAATTTAAGGGAGGTCGTAATGTGACACAATGAAGCCCGGTAGCAACAAAATAGTTTTCGAGAAAAACGCATTTTGTATACAAGTCACTTTTTTCAGGGCATTTGCTGTGACACTTATATCTCCACGAAAACTCATCAGAAAATTCTAGAAAACGTCTCATTGTGAAGAAAACACTTTCTTCTATCAGTTTATGTTTAGGGAAAAGCTTTGAATGTACAGAAAAGGAGAGAAAAGTTTATGAAACTAAAAAATTAAGCTTTTTTAAACTTTGAAGAAAAAATTTCAGAAATGCATAACTTTTTGAAGAAGGGTCGTGGAACGCTGGGAGTGGTCTCATTTTGTAGCCCACACTTTCCTCTGCATTGCTCAGCTCAAAATCCGGAATTTTTTCGAGAAAGTGGAATGGGGTACCCTTAAAAGCGCTCATTCGCGGCTTCAAACCTCAATCTTCCATTTAAATCCAAGTTTTAAAACTGATACTAACTACGGTAATATGGCTAGTATAAACTATTTGAGGTCGCTGATACTGCAAGGATGGAAAATCGTTGAATGTGAACTAGATGGTAACTATGTTTTGTCCATCAGAATTCGACTAGTTACCTGATCTATCGATATAAATTAGCATCGCAGCTTATTTTTTCACTTGCTGATAATGATATAACTAACGAGTGATGAGGTTATCAGATTTCTCCAACATTCCGTCTGATAAAAACGTTTTTGCTTTTTTGCTTCTAGTGTGTTGGAAACTGTTATACGTCAACAACACACACATATATGGGCCATTCCATATAACGGTCACATTTTATGTCGAAGTTTTGAAAAGTTGTTTTCTTTTGGCTTTTTCTCTTATTTGTTGCAATAGCTTTTATCTTTTGAACACATGATTGAATAGAAACATGTTTTGAGGTCGCAATAATGTCATTTTAATTTAACTCGCGCTCATCTTCAACGGAAAAAATCGAACAGTGAAAATAAAGTTATTTGTAAAATGCGTACGTGATTCCGCAACGATGATATTTTAGCTACATTTATGCGTTAATTTTGGACCTATAAAAAAAGCTTTTTTCAATCGATAGTTCATCGACTTTTCTACAGCATTGCCAGCAAAAGTTTTCATATAAAGAATGATTTTAGCTGACGAGGGAACCTCTCGAGAAGCCCACTTCCGATTCAAATGCTTTGTACATGGATCGATAGACCTCAGCGAGGTAGTAAATATCCTAAAAGGACTCGGGTCCATAACCCTTAAAGACCCGGTTTTCTGGAAACCAGTTTTTCAGAAACTCTAAAAAACTAACCAAAACGTTTCTTAATAAGGCATGATTGTAGCCCGGAAATTTCTAATTAAAATGAGACATCTCCCAGCTCCACACAATCATTCCTTGCAAAGTTATACAATTTGCAGGAGAAGCCCAAAATTAATTTCTTCTTATTTCTGTAGCTTTGAGCTGACAATGAATATGTGGGGCTTTTATTGTAAATTCTATAATTTTGCAAGGGGAGGTCGTGTAGAGCTGGGAGATGTCTCGTTTTAATCAGAAATTTGCAGGCCACAATCATGCCTTATTAAGAAAAGGTTTTGGTCACTTTTTGTAGTTTCTGAAAAACTGGTTTCCAGAAAACCAGGTCTTCAAGAGTTATGGACCCGAATCCTTTTAGGATATTTACTACCTCACTGAGGTCTATCGATCCGTGTACAAAGCTTTTGAATCGGAAGTGGACATCTTGGAAGGTTCCCTCGTGAGTTTTTTCATCGACAACTTCAAATTGTTTCGGAATGACTCTTCCATTTTCGGTGATTCCGTAATGATCGATATTTTTGTTATAAAATTCGAACCATACATTAAAGTTAATCAAAACTTTAGAGATTGTTGAGCACGTGATTAGGCAGATTTTGTAAGAATTTAACCATTCTATCTTTTAAATGGACTGAGAAATTACAGTCAGAAGTGGAAAAAGATGTGACTCCATTACGATTGTTTTAGCCGATATATATAGACACATCAAAAGTATAAACACATAAATGAGAATGAGGGTGTAAAACTTTCTATCTATCTCCAATATTATTATTATTTGTAGAAAACAACAACAACTTAACGGTTAGTTATGATAATATTTTATTTCCTCTTTTTATTCTAAAGAAAATGAAGCCAATCATACAGAAAAAAAACAGACTTTAGTCAGACAGTAACTAAACATTAATTGTCTCGTTTTGTGTATGTTTTCAAAAAAAAAGGAGAAAAAGCTACTGCGACATTTTTATCAAATCTACCATGTGTTTGGATCTTATAGCATAAAAATGATAATAATTTATTTCTGACTGATTTTTATCTCTTATTATTGTGTTAAATAACAATAACAACAGACGAAAGGTATAAATACTATAGACAATCAATGAAAAGTTATTATTTATTACTATAAAAGGCTAATCATTTTTTATATTCTTGTAGTATATGTCAAAAGAAAGAAGAGCAGCTCGTTTACATTTAACCTTGCACCATTCTACTTCTACATAATGATGATAAATAGGACAATCTGTGAACAAAATTTATGATGGGTAATAGAGACGAAAGTGATTAAGTCAAACTTGTATTACAACAAAATATTTATCTATTTGATTTTGTGTTCAATTTTTTTATTTTCTTTTTCTAATCGAATCTTGTATAATAAATAATTTTGAAACATTATTTTTCCCACTAAGTATAAACAACAAAATTTAGCTAACGGATAATTTTTACATTAAATTAATACAGAATAGTAAATTCATGGGGATGTTTATCCTCTACGGCATCGAAACAAAAAATAACAGTGACGATAAAAATGTGTGCAATCTTTAAATTAAAAAAAATATATATGTTATTGCTTATATAAACAATCATTTTAAGTTAAAGATTTAATAGAAATTATGAATTAGGACTATAGACATAATGGTTTATTATTATCTGTGTTCAATTCAACTTTTCTCTCTCTCTCACTGTAATGCCGAAGAAGATAATAGGAAGAAAAACAGAGAATAGAAGAGGAATATTAAATGATTAACTTTGAGACGCTTACGATAAATGTCTATGGCGATGAATAGCAGGTGTGTGTGATGAAAATGACATATTATTACAGGATATACGCAATGTTTCTTCTTTCTTTTTTTTTGTTACAATAAATGATTCGAAAATTTTTTTATTATTATTTTAAAATCATAGTCTGTTTGAGAAAGAGGTTTAAATGTTAAGAATAGATCCTTCAATTCAAATGAGAAAATAACGTCACAATTATTTTTAATCTTATTCGCATGATAAAACAGGTAGTTAGAAGGGCTATAACAAGAAGAAAAAAAATACTGTGTAGAATTTTCAGCAAACTTCAATATTGTTTTCATAACACTTTGCAAAGATTAAAAAATAATAAACGCTGAAAGTATTTTTTATACATTAGATAAAAAAAAAATGTCCACCATACTACTTTCTTTACTCGAAGAAAATTAGAATTATCTCTTGAAATACAAAAATGCTGTTGTATAAACTGTAAAAAAACATATTGACTTATTGTTTTCCTTCCTCATACATACCAAATTATCGATTTTATCCTCTGTTTATTATCTACTTGTTAAATGGTATATTTTTTCTATACTTATTAATCTATTTTCTTTTTTTACGTATACAATTATTATCAGTACATAGTACAACAACAATCTATGTTTCTTTTTTATTCAATAAAAAAACAACAACCTTTATTAATTTGTATCTCTTTCTACGTTCATAAACTCCCATCGGCACATATTGATTGATGACGATGATTATGACAACACATTGTATGTGCGCGTGCAAACACACATACACGCACACACAACAGGTGATTACATACATATAAACATCAAAAAATATGTAGAGTAAAATAGTTAAAAAACAATCCTAAGTGTTAATGTGACATACTTCTGTAATGTAACAAAATTCGATACGATTTTTCTAAACTCAAGAGACTTTTGCATATTATAGTATACCCTCGAACATATCTAACGTTGAGATATCATCAGGGATCATTAGTAAAAACACAAGTGAAAAACTACCAAATATTTGAGTGATGATAGTAGACCATATATTAAGATATTACGCATATTATCACTAATTGTTTTATAAATACGATCTCTTAGAGAGTTATTAGCAAAATATTAGATTTCTAGAATAGTAATAAATTTCAATTGATACATACTGTTGTCAATAATGCTGAGCCTGTTGAATTTCGTTTTTCATTTCGTTCTTTAATAGCCGATGTTTTTGTTATTGGCAAATTTATTCGTGTATTGATCGTTGTTGTTCCATTCTCTTTTTCTAGATAGAAAAGAATTATGGTAAGTCATATAGAAACTACTAAGGTAAAGAAAAAATGTTTTCAATATAGAAAAGATGTGCTCTTGGTATAGAACTAGAATATTTTCATTTAAAATATAAGTTTCTAGAAGCAATAATAATCTATGTCGAAATTGAAAAACATTATGAACGCTATGTTTTTCAGATAAACGAACCATAATAAAGTTTTTTTAAATGTTTTCTATCATTATTTGTTTCTGTTAATGACCATGGTATATTTGTTGACTCATTTTGTGTTGTTGTTGTTGTTGTTTTTCCTCCTTCATCTCCACTTGAGATTAGTGTCATATCGTCACAACTAATACTTTTTTGCTTATGAATACATGCAGCCATCATAGATCCAGAAACATTTGTATAATTATTTATTGTCCAATTTTCATCGGCTGTTGATAAACCATTTTTTCTAACACGTTTTTGACTATAATTCACCTCTGTTAGTAATGATTCTTCTTCCGATGATGATATTAAAGACGACGTATCGACTTCTTCTTCTGGTAATGTTGTATTTGTACAATTCCAGACAAATGTAAACGGCGTGGATGTTGACGGTGATGAATCGGATTTTTGACTTATGGAAGAGGGAGATGGTATTAGTAATTCGGTATTTGAACATGATTTTCGACGATATTTTAATACATCAGTAATACGACAAATTGATAAACGACGAAGACTATTACTGGTGATAGGCAAAGGAGCAGATGCTGGAGGTGAGACAGCTGTTACCGTATCGTCCATTGTTAAATATAAAAAACTATTACTATTATCTAGATGAACAATATGATGATTTTTTTTTTGTCATTTTAATGTAATATACAAATACTGGAAAGAAGGAAAAAAAACTTTTTGTTTTTTGCCTTTATATACAATAATGGACAAGAGAAAGAGGAAAAAAAGAAGAAGCAAAGCATTTTTTTCTTTATTGAACACATGATGGCCAAGTTTGCCAACGGGATGGAGCATCATCATTCTAACGCTTCCAGTGTATAATCACAGACTCGATCAACTTACTGTATAAATAAATCGTTGTAGAAGAAGAGATAAAATGATGTAACATAAACACGCAATATAGATATATCATACATATAAAGTAAAGGGGAAAGACAGAGAGAGAGAGAGAGATGAAGTTTTAAATACCTTGGCAATATGAGAGTATGTAGATAGAGTATTAATGCAAAAACAACAAAAAAAGGCTATTGACAACCTTTGATGGTCACACTGATGGTGTTAAGTAGTTCTTTAATGTGAGGTTACCTTGAAGAAGATAATACTCAAAGATAATCGGTCAATGATGTATGATCGATCGGTAAAAGAAAGAAAAATGATCGAAGATGAAAGCCCATATCCTATATATATATCTATATCTATATATAGGAGTTCGTCGAATATCGGACAAATAGAGAATACAACGATGTGACATAAAAACCATGGCACATTTAATATTCATAGTAGAATAGAAAAATTAATTTGTCGCCAAAATTCAAACTATTTTCTTTTCCTTAGTTACTGATGCTTTATCAGTACCACATCTAGATTTGAATGCCTCGAAGGCAATGCGAGACATACGAAAAAAAAAATTGTTGTGGTCGACTGGATTGATTATTGAATCTTCTTCTCTTGTATGTTACATAATAAATAATAAGTACAATAGAGAAATTACTTATTCATCTATTGTTTTTCTAAGTGCGACAATGAATATTCTGAAGTGATTCTTAATTTAATATATATCCAGAAATTAACACATATACATGCACGCATGCACACACAGTTGTTTTATTACATCATGGTCACAAGATGAAGAAAAAAATATCTCGAATGACAATCAATTAAGAAGAATTTCTCTATTCTTACCAGTAACAATAAGATCGTTTTCCACTAATAAACGTTTAGTATTTGATTTTAAGTCGAGTGATACTGGTGTTTGTGTACCGCGTAAAAATATTTGACATTGATCAATATCTAAGTGATGTTTTTCAAATAATTTTGATAATAATTCTCTATAAAAACAATAACAATAACAAATTTAATAATAAAGATATTAAAAAATTATTAACATGTTCATTCTCTATTTTCTATACCTTAGTGTCGAATCAGATAATTTTAATTTTTCTTTAAAATTTTTTCCACGAATATTGAAATAAACATAAAAAGAATCCTATTGAAAAAATAAATACATAAATATAATAATCGGTTAAGCATAGATAGTGTACAAATACATTTTTTCGTAGTCACGCAAAGAAATTAGATACATACGGTTTGAGGAATATTTTCTTCTGATAATGCATGTTTTTTTTGATCAATTAAATTTAAAAATGTACTTTCTAATGGCGTTTGATTAGCTGTTGATGTTGGTAAATTGAGAACACTAACACTAAAATGTTTTGCAAGCATGGATGACTAAAACAAAAAAAAAATGAGATACATATTTATTTTTTGAAACTATTGCACCAATGATCAACTATACCTCATTTGTCGCAACTACATTTGATCGTCGAGTTCGAAATACATTGACTAATAAACTTTTCGTTTTTTCTCTAAAATAATATTAAAAAATGATAGATCATATGTCATTCTAGTAGAATAAGCAGAATGAGAAATTTTTCTATAATACGTTTAAGATATGACATTGTGATCAAAATAATATGCCATTTCGTTTAATGGAGGTGAAGCCACTTAAAAAATTATATTCAAAGTTACACAAAGTGATTTTTTTCTCTTAGATAGTGATGAAATCATACAAAATTTCGATTATTACATAAAATATGAAAATTTGAATAAATTTTGTCATCAGTATATGAAAAAAACAAATCTTCGGTTAGTCTCAGACTCGTGCGGCTTACTGTACAGTGATGCATGTTTTTTTGTTCTTTTATTTTGTGGGAATGTCACTAGACTATTGTTGAGAATTACGAAACTTTATAGTCTATCCGATCTTTCAGTACGGTCATCGACTAGGATAACCGGATATGTATGTAGATTTCATAACTGTGAAAAGTATTAATTTAACCCTTCAAAAAAAAACAAAAAAAAACATAGCTTAAACGAAGCTAATGTCAAAGAAAAGAACTGATATAAAATGATAAAAATTTGAGAATATTATAGTTCTCAGTCAGTCATTTATCAATTTCTCTATAGTTCTTTTTTACAAAAATTGGCGTTTATCCCAGCGACGACTTGCAAAGGTGAAAACTTACAAACCTTCTCGATTTTGTCGATTGAATCGTTTTCTCTCTCGTTCTTATTTCAACTGTATTTCTATTTTTCGATATCGTTGCCATTGTTGCATAATGATAGGATATACCATTAGTATAATGACATGAGACTAACGTTGGATCACGCATCATGATTTTTTACTTTGAGAGAAAAAACAGTAACAACGACAACAAGTCCGGTGATCATTAATATACTTTATTTTTTATTTTGTTCATCATCAAATGTGCATGCATATGGACAAGTGTATTTCTGTCTCTCTCTCTCTCTCTCTCTCTCTCTTTTCGGTCTGTATAACAAAAAAAAAAAAGAGACGAGAAAATTTAACCGTTGTTCAAACATGTGATTATTTGCCTTACAAGATAAATAGATTGATTAATTCTTTTGGAATATGTTATCATCAACGATATCGATAACAAATAAAAAATGAAATATTTTAACAATAATTATTTAATTATGTAAATCGTTGATGTATGTATTGAAAGGAAGTAAAAGAAAGATGATAAAAACAAAACCGCCTAGTTTTCAAGATATACAAAATATACATACTGTACTTTTAAATATAGACTCAAAACATACTGATTACATTATTATATGATACCACTTTTCTTTCAATTTCTTTACTCCCTTGGAAAATATGTATAGGACAGGAAGCGACTATTTTTAGTTAACCAATTTACACTGCTGTTTATGTTAGAGAATAGTTATTTTCTATTTTTGATTAATTTTTATGACGTTCGGAAGCAAAAAAAAAAAAAAGGAGTAGAAGAAAAGTTGATTTGCTATTTAAAAATTTCCGTAGATATTATAGAATATATCTTATGTAGAATGAATAGTACAATAATATGAAAGGGAAAAACAAACAATAATCTGATATTTGTCAGCTCTCAGATAGATTATTGATGGTAGACACAGTTTCCTATCATTCTCTTCTTCTGTCAGATCTCAATTTTTTTCGTTGTTTGTACAATTAATCACTTAATCATTGATGGTATGTGTGTACTTTATATAACTGTTAATCTCTTTCATTATATGTGAGAAAAAAAATAAAGGTATTTTTTTTTCACATTCATTCATTCAAAATACACAGCAAAAACCGTAGAGAAAAGAGAGAGTTGTACAAGTTGTAATATTAGGGAAAAAGAGAAATAAACAGCTGATATGTATTTGTACGTTCTGTTCTCTTAAAAAGACAGTTGCTCAAATCATCACTCTGACATTGTCAGTGAATGATTGAGACAAGAGTTTGGTTAAAATATATCACATCGCAATTGAATAATTTCCTTGAAAGCAAATAGGATTTGTATCTACATCAAGACTAACCTATCTATTCTTATATAGATAATATCAGCTTGTAAATCTTACTCATTTCTTTGTCTACAAAATCCACATAGATCTAAAATCGATGACATATCAGCATGAATCGTGTTTGTTATCGTTTATTTGTTAATGTTTCTTTCTTAAGTAATAATAAATTTTTAACCATTAATTTTCTTTTTATTAAATTTTGATGTACTAAATTTATATGTATTTTTATTTTTAACATTATTATTGAACATCAACTGACAATTGTATTTATGATGAAATCAAAAATTTATCATCATTCTTTTTCTTCGTAAGAAAAAAAAACAACAGATTGTATTCTCTTAATATTTTTGTATATCCATTTAGCATAAAAAAACAAGTTTACCTATAAGACAGCAGATAATATTTCTCTTTTTGAAAAATTCGATGATCTGTACTAGAAAAAAAATATTATGTCCAATAACATATTTATATGTATCCATGTCGTATAATTTGTGTATCATTTATCCTGATCAAACAATACGATGTCTTTTTGTAGAAGAATTAAATTTAAAATTTGTTATACAAATGTTATTTGATAACGAAAATTTCGCATTTCGAAATTATATGAACTGTGTGACTTTAATTAACTTTAAAAAGGGAGAAATGAGTTTGATAGTGATAAAAAAACAGCTCTTTTCTCTAGAAATGAAGTATTTGAGCTCAATAATGGAAAAGAGCTTGTCTATAATCTTCTCCCAACTGCTCGGAAGTATTTACAGTATCTTTTGAGAAGCTGTACTTGTTTCAAGGGACTTGAATGTTGAATAGAGTTCAATCTTAAAGCACCTTGACTCTTTACGGTCGTTCTTTACACACTAGAATACCTATTTTATCTTAATTGCTTCTGAGCTCCAATAACAGTGATAGGAAAAAACTTTTTTCCAACCAAGAGTTTCTCAAGTCTCCATTTCCAAGTCAATAAAGAACATCGGATTCTTCCCACATTTTATCCTTATTTCTTTTTTTTTCGTTTTTCTATATGAATCACTGAGTTACACTAAATGTTTGTTTTCAGAATTTAGTTTAACGCCAATAGAAGCTCTCTTCTCTTATGCACAGATCTCAAATACCTCAAATATATATATATATAAAGGCTTCCTTAAATCTGACATGTGTTAAGAAGTATATCTAGTAATGCCATACTACTGAGTTTGCGTGTCATCAACAGTCGAAACTCGATAGATGACGCTAATTGTGTTATGTTATTTTTCGGGTTTTTGGATAATTTTTGAAGAAAATTTTTTCAAACATCAATTAGCTCTCCCTTACTGAATGAAATTATCGTCATTTACTTGACTACATCTGGTATATAAGAAGAAGCAAAGATGACTTAAATATTCTGCAAATAATATCCTTTCTTTGACTTTCCTCTGCCATTTAAACTGAAATTTCAAAAGTATCAATAGCTAAGACATACTCTGGTGGAAATAATAAACCATCATTGATCACTGCCATTGGATAATTGGCTAAATTTAATTCACCCACTGTGGTTGTCTCTCTTCTCTCAGGTGTTTTTATTTTAATTAATCCTAATTCGTCTAGAAAAATGTAATCAATAAAGACCTGGAACTCGTAAAATCTTTTTTCTATCTTACCTTTTTTTTCTTCTGCTGACTGATTGTTCATTTCATCGTTAAGATTATTGTTGAGGCTTACCTATAGAATAAATAAAAGAAATAAAACAATAATAGTTCACTATACACAAAAGATTCATTTAACTGACAACATCATAATAAATTCTGATCTGTGGAACTATAGAGACCTGCATCATTAATGGCACAAATGCGTGTGTTATAACCATGTTCGTATCTGTCTTACTCTTTATTGAAAATATATCGCTCATATTTTGTGTAAAAATCTTTCTTTACAGTATGACATTAATAAAATTCGTCAAACATATCGCATAGACTGTTTTCATCATATTTACAAATATTTTTTTTTTGTTGTCAAGAATAAAAGTGAATCAAAATTTTATACCTGGATGATTCTCGTTTCTTTTATTGAGTATATTTTATAACTCTCTGAAAGATATAAAAACAGTATGTTTTAACGGAACCACAGCGAATATACGACAATAGTAAAATCAAAAATATTACTTCACTTCAAAAAATACCTATAAACTATAGTCTGTAGAAGAAAGTTCTGAGAGGATCATATTGTGCTTCAAGACTTTGACGTATTCGTTATTCTATTGGCACCTCTGTACAAAAACGATAATTTGATCATTCTGTTTAGATAAGAATATCTACTGCTGTCATGAAACTCAATTCCATTTATGATTGATTTGAACTTGATATTCTCTTTTCCAACTTTCATAACAAAAATAAAAAGGAATACACTATCTCCGTTTGTATATATATATTTGTACCATATCCCTTTGTAATTGAATCATATAAAAACATCAAAACGTCACACGTATAAACAATTAATATAGCTGGTGTGTGTATGAGATGAGAATTGTCACGATTCTAATTAGATTAAGATTTATAACATTAATATGTGCTACTACACTGCCAATCAAAGCATTAGAGAAGAGATATTTCTTAATATTCATACATAATTGCCAAAATAGGTTTAAATGCTACATAGAACATGGTGAACAATCTCCCACTGATATCGCCCTTTTTTTCACTGAATAAAAATATTGTTCTATTATAATTTGAATCGATTTTGCAACTTAAGAAATTTGTTCCAAACTAGGCTTATGTAAATTGTCAAGATCATTGGGTTCACTCACTTTAGTAGATGATTTTTGATAACTGATCGAGATAAAATGATGTTTTTACAGTCTTTTTCTCAACTAAGCGGAAGGAATTTTATTTTTAAGAAATAATATAAACACCGACTTCGTCCAAAACTCAAAACAACCAGTAATCTGTAAAGATCTGCTCAAAACTCAAGACCTTTAGAAAACGTTTTTATTCACTTTTTGAACTGAAAGGTTGTTTTTGAACTTATGTATAGTTCGAAAATTTTCTTCGCCTGTCATTTAATCTAGATAGAAAAGAAAAATATTTGTTAATTCTTAACAATATACGTTGATTTCAAAAACACGCGTTGATCATCAACAGATATACTTCAAACTAAACTCTATCTGTTATAAAAAATCACGGATCATGAACACCAAAGTGGCTGAACTCACCGATCACAATCTTCGGAACAAAAATTTGAACTGACTGAAAATGAGCCAAAATTATTGAAAATGGAATAAAAATACTTTTATAGTATTACTTACATTTTTAATTCAGTACACTTCGTAGAATAAAACACCTCTATAAACCAGAAAAGGGTGATTTTAGTTGCTTTGAAAACTCATTAGAATTCCCAAAAAGGCTTATGTCACCAACTCCATTAAGAATCTGTTTCATACCACTGAAGGAGGGTATTTTTATATCTTATAAAATTCTACCTTCTTTGCTGTAAATTCACAGAAATAATATATCCCGAGAATGGCTCTCTTAATCAACCTGCAACTATATTTATCTTAAGAAAAAACGTGCTTTTAGAACAAACGGACTCGTTGAGTCCGTTAGAAGCTATGCAATAAATTTCTAGTTTCTATTAACTAGCGTCTGACAGTTTTCGCTTATTCACTTTATTTACTCTATGAAACTCAGCCAAACAACATTTATTTCTACTGCTGATTATTGCCATATGTCAAAAACTGACGTTACAGCCTATAACGAAAACAGTAATGATCGGTTCCATATGTATTTGATTGCGAAATGAAAAAACTGAAATTAACACCTTCCATTATTAGCTACCCCTTAATCTGTGGCTTCCTGAAATGTAAACGGTAACTGATGGCGGATCCAGCCATTGTGCAGTACATGCGCGGCCGCACGTATCTATCGAGCAAAAAAATTATTTCTTCCCAGCAGAACTATGTCAGAAAAATTTGTTTCTATGGTGACCGCATGTACCTCATACTTTCATCGCGTGTACCGCACGTACCAAAGAAAAAGTCTAGATCCGTCACTGAAGGTAACAAACTTTTTCATTGGAATTTTATAGATTACACAGACACATGCACATATGTATCGCATTATATTTGCTGTATGAATTGTATATAGACACCTCCATGTACATTATCTTCTTTTTACTGTGTCTGCAATATTTCTCTATCTGTTATTGATTTATTTATTGATATTCCGTCTGTTGCTAATTGTTAACGATATTGATAGATCCCTCACATCAATTAGAGTGAGTGGTACTGGAAAACTAAAATAATAGTGAAAATACTCTTTTCACGAATCGCCATCTCTCTAAAAGCTAGTAGAATGGAGTGCGTATTTCCGATGTTGAATTTAAGTTTAATTCTTAACCATTAGAAAATCACTCCAAGAAACGTCTTCTTGGTCAAACTGGAAATATGAAGGCTGCCAAACATGTCGATAAGTGTCTACGATAACGACATTTCAAAACAGCAGTTTTCTGAAGCAGGAGTTTTAACTAGGCAACTTTCTAAATGCAAAAATGGTACCCCAGATTTGTTTCCCTGTGAGAAATTACAAATTAGTACAAACTTGACGTGTTGTCCTCAATCGAACAAGCACCGAATTAGCTTCTTTTACACATGAAATAAACATTTCAAAACTCAAGGCTTTGAAACAAAAGGAACAAGTTCCTCGAGGATCTTTTCTGATACAAAAGTACGAGAAAAATTCTAACTTTTCATGGTCACCTATACGGTCAAGTCGGATAATAATTCTCGGCAAATTACACATGTGTACGTATTTCGGCTTACTCGTCCTATTATATATACTTAGCACGCTGTGACGTACAGCATAAATCCTCTAGCTGAGAGCTAATACGTGGATATTACATGTGATTGTACAAAAGAACTCTCCGTCAGACTAATCTTCTCTACAGAGTTGTGAGTGGCGATTGGTAAAGTGATAAGTGGGTTATTCTTCTTCGACGTTGTTCAAAAGTCTTTGCAATAAATTCCTTCTAGACTATGAGTAGAAATTTATTTTATATTTTCTTTTCTTGTATGTTGATCACAGCCAAATGTTTTTCGCTTTTTTCAAACATCTTGCTGAAGTTTTTACCAGAGCAAGCAGCAAAAACTACCAAAAATCGAAACGTTTTTCTCAAAATGTTGAGAAACTCTAGCCTATTGAGTCTTGTGGTTCTCGCACCTTCTGATTGATTTGACGTTTTTTTATTGTTTGAAAGAAGCCATGATTAAAAGGATTTTAACAGAAAATGAATATTTCAAAGCAAATGGGGGATGATGTCAATTTCTATTAAAACCTTGATGGTGACCAATGTGGTTTCAGTATGAGAAATGCTAGAAATAAAGAAAACTGGTCATCACATCATAGAACTAAAACGTTAGTAAATTATGTTTTATTCGTTTAACAACATGTAACCATATTTCAACGCTTTGATAAGCATTGTCTCAAGACTAATAACTGCCGTTTGAAACGTTTAACAAGAGCGCTAAGTTTATCATATGTGATGTATAACTGTTTTTGTAACAATACATATTTAGTATTTTCTATTTTAATAAATCATATTATATTTTATTTCTCTTAATACGTCATTTTTAGAAATCAAATAAACAGTCGATGATGCCTAACATCAGACGAATTTAATTTAATTAAATGACATCAACATTATTTTCTTTCCGATTTACATTTATCGCTAAAAAATTTATGTAAAATTAATTCTATATAAGGCTATCGAGTTAGTAGCCGAGAAAAAACAAAAAAATATCACTTTTCTTTTTGAATAATTTGTACTGTAAAACAATTCTTTAACACAAAATTTCATTACGGTTTTTCAAGCCAATATCGATTAACTAAGTCCGATTATTTATTTTCTCTCATGACTAGTTAGAATTCGTTCTCTCTCTATCTCATAATAGAGTTATTTGCATGTATGCACAAACACTTAAAGATTGGAAATTAATAGTTGAACCACAATAGTTTATCTTTTTTCACTTTTCTACATACGTATAGTCTATATACATATATGAACAAGTCAAGAGAATGAGATGAAGGACATATGATTTCTTTTCTATTTTCAAGACTATATAGTAGCAGCTCTTTATGTCCTGCTTCGAAGAAAAGAGGTCACAGTCAAGTAGACGTTTTTCTTTGATTATAATTGAAATGTAATAAATATTCACTGAAATGAAGTTTTAGATTATAAGTATATACATGATATGATGTTTTCACTCAAACTGGAAGGCTAATCTAGCCCATTGAGAGAAAAATGCTTATATATTTTCTAGCATAGGACGATTGCACATTCAAATATAAGACCGTGACTGATAACTAAAGTATAATAGATTAGTGAGACACTTTTAGTACAACACAGAAATGGACATGTATAGAATAGATTTCTTCGAAAACTGGTTCATATTATCTCATATTCCGATGTTAAAAGGTTCAGTCTCAATTAATTAAATTTCATATAAAAAAAAAATACACTATGATATGTGAAGTGAGAAAATTTTGAATAATAACAGTCTTCATCCCTATTCTATGTAATAGTGAGGAAATAGTTATGTATTTTTTGAACATTTCTTCTTACATTGTACTAATTGACACCCTGTTTAATTATCTACTTATTGATTTATAGTAAAGCAGAACATTTTACGAATCGTTTTAGTATTATTACTATGCCAATTTGAATAATAGAGAGATAACATGATGAATTTATATAGACACTGTACTGTCGACAGGTCCGAGCATTTCCTTTCGCAATAAATCATCATATAGACACTGTAGAAAAAATATGTATCGTAGTTTAAACTTATGAGTATCATCGATTTTTTTTCTTTTCTTTTATTCTCTTTCAAAATATTCTTAGGCAATAAAACAATCGTAATACGAGTGCAAAATGTTCTATTTTTGTCCTATATAATTGATGATGAGAGAAGAATAGAATATTATGTTCTATTTAGATAAAAAGAACAACAGTTATATTTAAATGTGTGTTTGTGTATGTGTGTGTGTGTGTGTGAAGAAAATAAATCTTGATTAACTTTTATCATGTCTGACACTGAAACGTAAAAATGTCTGCACGATTTGTGAAGAGAATATACAAAATAATAATAAACATAAACATACATACCCAAATGTGTATATATGGAGTACAATAATAGTCTATACAGATATGAAGACAACAATGTCATTTGTATGAGTTCTTGAAAAGTCCTTCAAATGCTTTCTCAGAGACATTGCGAAATAGTTGATATTTGACGAATAAATAAGAAAAGAATATATTCGTCTACTATTCACAGCCAACATCTCGAATTTCAAACCAAAAATAATTTATATTGATCGTCCAGTTTACTCAAGAAGTTAAAATTCAATTTTCTACAGTCAGAAATCTATCCAAAGTGATCTTTAATTATTTGATTAGATTTTAATCATGTAAACTATTGTACCAAAGAATTAACAACTAACTTGGATGAACTGAGACAAAATGTAGATGTTTTTTGTCCGTAAGAAAACTTTAAAAGACTCATTTATTTTAGATACAATGATACAATGAACATACAATGTCATTTAAATAACTTGGACAAATTGCTTAAATTAAAAAATATATTTCTTTTATTTTCATTTTAAAATGTTTGTTTTCTCAATAAAACACATGTCGTTCTGTATTTGTTTCATGTAAATCAGTAATTATATCAAAAGAAGTCTATTCACTAAAGTCATCTATGTAATATCAGCATATCATTATTAACGTCTGTAAATGAATATAATGATTTATTTGACACAATTATTGACTTGTATATGTTAAATATTTGTTAACTATTTACTACATAGAAGCGAGATCAATTTCTAATAGAGTATGACTTTTTGTCGTGTGTGTTAATCCTCAAAAATATGTACTAAAAATAAAGTCAAGGTCAAATAACAACAATAACGTCTTAACACTTCATCGTCGTCATCATTATTTTTTAAACCTTAAACGATATCGACGGAAGTAAACAAAACCAAAAGGCGTATGACTTTTCTCTCATAGACGTTTAGTAGACAAAATATGTTCAAGGCGACCACATACAGACACTTTTAGTTAGTGATTTATTTCTATTATTGTTATGATTATCATGATGATACACAAATAAAGTCAATCTTAAATTAAACAATTTCCTCGGCTAGTTAACTTGATATTCTTACTAATTTTATATATCAAAGGTTAAGCACACCATTCGAAAAGTGATGGGAAATAGATTAAAATAGTCACCATGTTTGCTCTACGATTCCATTTCTAATTTAAGTTTTAAAAAATAAATTAATGAGAAACGATTTAAAGCGAATTAGAATTAATTCATCTGAGCAATTTAAAACACAAGAAATTTGTATACATACTAGTAAATTTGTGGTTTGATTAATCTCATTTTCCACATGACTTCGATGTTCTAATATTTTTGTGACATCATCAGTGCCGCCATCATCATCTAGATTCGAAATATTTGACATTGATGATGTTGAGGAAGAGTTGGTTGTTGTTGTTGTTGTTTTTTGATTTATTAAATGGATATTTTGTACTTTGGTCAACGAATGATTTGTTCCTGAATCACATGGCATACTATCGAGTAGACTGTTTGTTAATATACTTGAAAATGATGATAGTCGTTGGCGTTGACGTTGTGAAGATGATGATGAATCAATAATAAGACGAGCCGCTTTATTCTCGGATGAATCAAAATCAAATAGACTATGAAATAAAGATGGCAAACTACGACGACGTTTAGTTCGAGCATTTAAATTAAGGCGACTTTTTTTCGATAGAGATGATGAAAAATAATTTTTATTGCTATCATTAGTGAATGATGATGATACAACAGTTGTTTGTTGTTGTTGTTGTTGTTCAGTCGATGATATTGATGTCGGATGATGAGCATCGATTAACAGTGAATTATGAAATATTGATTTTGCTGATTGATTTTTACATAAATGACAATGTTTCGAGAATGTTGAATCGGGAGTAGACGACTCCACATTTGTGGATAATTTTGCTACGAGAGCACCAAATATAGAAGGTCGTTTTTTATGTTTTGGCTCTAATTGTGAATATGTGCGATTTTGACAAGATGAACATGTTTGTGAAGGTTGCAGTGTTCGATTAATTACTGATCGTTTCTTTTGACGAAATGCTAATGATGCTAATAAACGTGAAAATGTTTCTTTTGATAAACTTGTTTTTCCACTGCTTGAATATGCTGTTGGTGATGCACGTGGCAGTTTCCTGGAGGATGATGACAATGAGGCGGTAGAAGAAGATGAAGAGGAAGAGTCATCTAAATTTTTTGTTGATGAACCAAGGGCAAATGAAAAACTTCTCGGTTGATTTAAAACAGCAAGATGTTCTTGTGGTTGCTGTTTCAATGAAAATGTTCGATGTACATTTAATGTTGACATGATCAGTTCATTATCCAAAACACGATCAAATTCGTCCAAGATGGTGTTTGTATTATTCACCTCGGCCTCCTCTTCCTCTTGTTCATTATCAGTTGATTTATCAACACAAATAATAGGTGGTATTAAATCTTGTTTTTGATACGATGGTCGACGACTTGTAAATTTATATTGTTTTTTGTGGTGTTCAACATCTCGATGTGCTAGCGGTGGTGATAAAAATGAGTGTTGTTCAACGACATTTTTATTTTGTAAATACCGTTTTGCTTTATTTGAAGTCATCGATTGTTCTCTATGGAGGATTCTAAAATACAAAATTGAGTAATTAATTGAAGAAAGTGAGCAAAGATCTATGCATCTAGTTTTTGTCACATATTTGTATTGAAAACAATTAATTACTCAAGATGTCACGCAAACCGTATGCAATCGATCAAATTTCTGTACTGAAAATACATCTGTTTAGACACTGATTAGTTTCTGAAGATATCACTCCACATATCTGTGGAACGTTCAAAAACAGAGATCTTCTCTTACTTTATATATAGAACAGTTGGTTAGATCCAGATTCTTTATTCAAAAAATATCAGTAGTCGTTTGGAATATTAAGTTTCGGAAAACAAATAAGCCTTCTCTCTATCTCTAACCTTGTATTAGACACATACCATCACATACTCCAAAAAAATAATCCTTGTTTCTCGGTGTTATTTTATTATTGTTCTATATTGTTGTTACTGCTGATGCTAATATATAATCCAATATACATATTTTATTGTCAAAAATGAGAAAAAAAAAAAGATAGAACTGTTTTTCTATTCTCTCTCTCACTTTCAATCTGTACGATCGCCGAGACAAATGCATAATAGATACTTAAGAATCAACTTTTTTTATAACAATGATAATGATAATGATCACTACTACTAAAAGAGGGGATTAAAGTTATCTTTATCTCTCTATTCTATCGGGAATGGTCTCAAAATGTAGGAAAGATGAAGAACAAGAGTAAAGTGTGCCTTTCTTTCTTTCTGTTGTTCTTTCTTTTACTCACTTCAAGTGTCGATATATATGTATAAAATACAATCACATAAGTACGAGGCCGTTTCGATTTTTTTTGTTGCTGTTCCAGAATTAACATACACGAATAGAGAGACAGTTTGGCCAAAAATGTCTAAGATTCGTTCTTTTATAATGAATTTTTTCTTCGATTAAAGGCTTATATGTTCACAGATCATATCTTTATCTTTTTTTTACATGAAAAAAAAAACTAAAATTCTAGAAGAAGCAGAGACATTGCGTATCGAACTTAAAAAATTCAAACAAAAGTGTTTGTTTTTTAAATTTCATGTTTGCGCATACATTATCGCCATCCACTTAAAACGCAATACAGCATCTAATTTATGTCAGAAATAAGTCGACTGTACTTGTTTCGCTTCCCTATTCAATAATCTCGGAAAAAATCTCGCGGGATTTTTTCACTTTAACAATTTCTTTTTGTTATTTTCCATTTTTAAGTTAACATTTCGGTATTTCATCTATTTGTTCAAAAGAAAGTTTTGATCGGTTTGAATCATGAACTTATCAGGACATATGCGAACTGGTATCCGTTCTGGCTGTAGTCGATACCGATACATATACAACCTGGTAACGACTGGAACCGATGTAATTCTCATCAAAAATCGGAAATATTGCGTCCTCAGTCTAGGTTGCTTTAAGCCAACCTTTTAGTTTTCAGTCACTTACGTGCCGGAAAAACTTAAGAAATTTGTAATAAAATTAGTGACTCTCGTATACTATTTGCGTCGACAGAAGAAAAAATTGTCATGCGTAGTTTAGCGGGAGTTGCGGAAAGTTCATGAAAATTTGAGGGTTTTTGTATCAACACGACGCTTGAAGAATTTTGTTGATGTTTTGCCAAAAACCCTCGGGGCTCTTGCCAAAACGGGAGACTCTCAAGATTCCTTTATTGTTTTCATCCTGTAGGATTTTTGCACAATTCCTGTGTGATTTATCGTAGAAAATTCGATTAGTTTCTGTGGCGTAAGAACGACGTTCAGATGGAAAAACAGATCAGAAATCTAGACAATCGTAAAATCTTTTTAAGTGGTGAATGATAACGATTTAAATCAGGTAGGAGAACACCACACGATCGTGCTTTTTCTAAAGTTTGAAATCTTTCATTCTTCTTCTATTCTGTGAAGGCGTCTACTTAAGTGACTACAATTGAAATATTTATTAAGCCCTGACTGACTTTCACATTGAAACTATTTGTTATCAAGATCGTAATACAAGAAATGTCAATCTTGGGCCCATGATTCTTGTGTCTTCAATATTGACAAAAAAATTCTCAAAATCTTAGTCACAATAAATTTTACTAGGATCGGTTCGTTCTTTAGCATTTTATTATTTAATACAGCAACTCGTATCCATAGCGCAATCTTATCCAAAGCAGTTACGTTCGAATATGTAAAACAGCATTAATAAACTTAAATTCTTCAATCTATAGAAAGCATGATACTATGAAAGAACGTATGCTCGCTGATGATATAGAACTTACGACTACCATTTTAATGGAAAATTTAGAATAGACTTGCAAATAAATTAAAATAACCTAATTATAGTACTAATTTTTAATCAAAATCATTTGAAAACTTTGTCACAGTTAAATTCAAGCGCTGATTTCAAACGATCACATATTATTTCTATATTTTGAGATTTCAAAATTGAAGTATAGAGAATGTATTTACTTCTTAATTCCTTGATTTTCGAGTCATAAAATATTTATCAAACTTTGCGTCAGTTTTTAGCTTACCAAAAGATCATCTGACATTTGTTTTGCATTATTTAACATTCCTCTCCAGTTCAACATTATAAGAAAAGGAAAATAACTTTTATTGTCAATGCACAAGATGTGAACAATGTGGTACCACATTACGTTGCATCTCTATATCAACATTTCTACACATATTGATAAAATGTTCAGGTGATTTTTTCTTTTCTCTCTCTTTTGTTCAATTACATCAAAAACTATTTGTTATGTATATCTTGAGTAGTGATGGTAGTGAATGCGACAGTTGTTGGTACTAACGTTTTCATTTTTCTTTCACCATGATCTGTCGGTCAATAGTCGGTCTTTCGAACATAAGACAGAACAAAGAAGAAAACGATTAAAATACGTAAAAATATAATATAGTGGGGTGGCGTCATTTTGTTAGTTAAAATGAGTTCACACATATACAAAGAAATCCGCTTAAGAAACGAAAGAAAGAAAAATTAATTTTTGTTTTGAAAAAAATCTAAGGTATTCTTTTATTCAAGTATTCGACAGTGCATAATGAAATGTAAATATACATATATTGATAACCCAGACAAATGTTCCTGGTGGGAAAAAACGAAGAAAAACGTATCAGCAGAACTTTACATAAAACATTTGTGTATTCTATGAGATTCTATACAATATTAAATGGATGAAACTGAAGTTTCAACTTTTCTTAAAATCTCGATCTTAAAGTGGAAAGAACATGTGATATACAGGCGATATCGAGAATAATAGAAGAATGTAAAGCCGCAAGGTCTCTTAAAAAGAACAGAATGAAAATTTGTTGAAAAAAATGATGTTCTTCCATGTGGCACGGAAAAATTCTGGAGGACGTTCTGTTAACAGTTTAGTTAAACAACAAAAGACATAAAAAAGAAACCAACTATATACAAGATTCATATTTTCGATAAGATTTCTTCTTCGATATCAAAAAATGAACTTTTTTTACGTGTTTTACGAATCTATCATCTCGCCATGAATTGTTAGAATACAAAGCTATTACAACTACCCTTCATATTCTGGAACAGCATTCGATCTACAGTATGATTTTCGTATTCTATAACCTGTCTAATAAAACCTTTCATATCTTAATCTTAATAAGGAACCCATCTATACATGATTTTATCAGTTGCAATGACATTTTAAGGATATTCGGCTCAGTGTTTTGTCTACTCGTATACAGCAAGGTTGTTATTCATATTCGTGACGAAACAATAGTAACATAGAGAAAAGTAACGCAGAAATTATAGCGCCTAGACTCTAATCATTTTTTCTTCAAGACAGTGAGAGTAGTTTTGTTTGAACAATAAAGTGCGTTTGGCTAATTTTGTTTCATCGTTTCTTCAATAAATAAAATGTTATTTTGAACTTGGAAAAGTAGTTCGTCCTTAGATGACAATAATTTTGTTCCAATAGCTGTATCCTTTTGAAAGTATGCCAAGGCATCTGAATAATTACATTTTCTGAGTTCAAGTGCTCCTACATTATTATATGTCATAACAAGATCCTCAATTCTATCAAAAGTCGGAGTAGAATCAGCATATATACTAAATAGCCTTCTTATAAAAATCACTGGCTCTATCATAGGATTTTTTTTGTATTGCTGGTAAAAATCCGGATGATTTAATTCTAAATGCTGTGTCCGAATATTAAAAGTTATTGCATGACTTTTTAATGCATTTTTATAATCTGCCGTATTATAATAACTTACATCAATATTATCATATTTTATCGTTATATCTTGATAATTCTGATGCTTGATGTGAATTTTTAGAGCATTTTTGTAACATTCTAATTTTGGTTTATATCTATCAATGTCATTTCCATTATATGCAATATTATCATAGACTTATCTCATATTCTTTTATGTTCCAGCAATATCAAAATGATCATCAGGTAATGATGATTTGTTTAAGTTTCAAGTGCATATTTCATATTCGCTATTGCTTGAGTATATATGTGTTTATCAAGGTAAACCATCTTTATGTTATTGTATGTTGTTGCTGTCGTATTTTGTTAACAATTTTTTACGAACATTAAGTATATCTTTATAAGTCTTTAACGCAGCATCTAAATTTCACATTTGATTTGAGAGAATACTTTGAGCACGTCTATAAGAAGTCTAACATTTTAATCCCCTCTCCTGATGGACATCCATTATAAAACCCTTTTTACCAGATCATTAGATCCAAAAACTCTCAACTGTCTAAGCATTATGTAAAACAATGAAGATTCACGCACAGTCTAAATCTAAGCACTTTTCGAAAATAAAGTTTAAAAAAAATTAAAGCAAGAAAATTTTCAACAAAATTTTTTTTAAAAAGTAAAAAAATGGATGATACTAAGAACGAATGTGCCATAGATTATGAGATACTTTGACAGAACACTTTTATCCACGTTATTTATGTCCAAAAATTGTATTCTGGACTCATAACATATGATTTGAGCAAACGTTTTCTAACAGAATTTTTCTATAGAATGATTAGATGTTGAAATCAACTCAATTCAGTTCAAAAGATGCATCTTTTGATCTCAAAGATTGTTCAGACAATGGAACTACAATAACAAATACACTTTTGTAGAGGAGAACATTCAGCGTGAATGAGGTGTTATCGACTCTCTAATATGCGTTGATCAAAATTTATAAGAGTACTACTTCAAGCTCAAAACATTCGGTATGGTCTTAGTGTTCTTTCTGCCTTAAACTCTCTCTCACATTAGAAGCCCAGTCTGGCAAGAAATTTTTTGAAAATTGCCCCTGCTCCCATAGAGTACTTTTTGACATAATAGAAGCCCACTGGGCTTCTAATGTGGACGGGGGGTTTAAGTAGTCTTTAGCTTTAAGTCGTTTGCCGCATGCAAGAATTCTCCGTAGCGATCAATCAGAAAGGAATGATCTTTTGCTTTGTACGAAACTTTTATGGCTAGAACCTGACAAAACCCCGATTTTTGATTTAATCTTTGTTTTTATAAAAATAAGAGTTTCTGCAAAAAGTGCAAGTAGACCAGATTTTCAAGTCATAGTACGTACCAAATGTTACCAGAAACTTAAATCAAAGGCCGGGCACTGTTAAGTTCATTCAAGCCTGCATAATTTTCTATGAATTTTACTGAGAATTTTTGTGTGCGCCGTATTAACAGCAATACAGCGCACATACGACAACATGTTTTGGCATGATGACCAGTTTTCTTTATTTCTAGCATTTCTCATATTGAAACCACATTGGTCACCATCAAGGTTTTAATAGAAACTGACATTATCCCCCATTTGCTTTGAAATATTCATTTTCTGTTAAAATTCTTTTAATCATGGCTTCTTTCAAACAATAAAAAAACGTCAAATCAATCAGAAGGTGCGAGAACCACAAGACTCAATAGGCTAGAGTTTCTCAACATTTTGAGAAAAACGTTTCGATTTTTGGTAGTTTTTGCTGCTTGCTCTGGTAAAAACTTCAGCAAGATGTTTGAAAAAAGCGAAAAACATTTAGCTGTGATCAATATACAAGAAAAGAAAATATAAAATAAATTTCTACTCATAGTCTAGAAGGAATTTATTGCAAAGACTTTTGAACAACGTCGAAGAAGAATAACCCACTTATCACTTTACCAAGGGGGTGCTGAATCATTTTCTTTTTCTGACATAAATATGTCCGATTTTGTGGGATCATAATTATACTATGGAATATGTTTTGGCGACGCCATAGAATTATCCACCCAAGTGTAACCTGATGATCGAAAAGCTTCAGGAAATTAACGGATTTTAATGTACGAGTCCATGCAACTGCTTATTAATTAAAGAGAATCAGCAAAAATGAAAAAGTATAAGGGAGTTCTTAATATGGTTTTTGCGTTGTTAGGTCAAGGAGAGTCTGCAGTTATACAATCATCTTTATCATTGCAGATTGCATCAGTATTATTATAAATTAAACTCAATTCACCTTCATTTGAAAGATGTTTTTCTAATAACATTTTAAGATATATTTCTGCTTTACCATATTCACCCATTTTTTATAGAAATTTAGCCTATGTTACTAATGTTATTGATTGAATCAGTTCTTTTATTTTCATATAATTAATAAAGTTGTCTAATTGTTGATTTTCGCTTCTACTTAATATTAATTTTACAATGGGTATTTCTTGCTCAGCTATTTCATTTACAGATTCAATTTGAAATATACTGTTTATTAAAAGTAATATTTCGAATATAATACGCGCAGCATTAGATTCAAAATCTGCGTTATCTCCTTGAGTATAGTTAAGGGTACCATCTTTATCAGTCGTTGTTGACAAAAATATATTAAATTAAATAATTTTATTAATATTTCAACTATATTTTTCTTAAATTCATCAGTTAATATAATTTGTCCAGGATAAACAATTATAAAATCTATATTTTTTTCGGATAATTTCAAAATGTAAACTACAAAGCTGCTTATACATATATTGGTAATGAAATAAGAAATTTAAATATTTTAAATAGCTCTGTTAGAGACATAATTTTCTTGGAATACGCCAGTTTTTCTTAATTCCGTAGTATAATTATTAGAAAAAAATCCAAAATAAAGTTATTAGAAATCAGTCAGATAGCTACTTTCATCAAATTGAAAATAGTAACCCATCAATAGTTGTTTCATCGAACATTCGTGCACAAAGTGCAGGACACGTTAACAGAAATGATAATGATGATGATGAATTGGAAGCTGAAGACAACGATGAAAATGATCAATCATCATCGTAAGAAGTATTTTATGTTACGTTTTGCGATTTAAATATCGAGAAAATACGCTCAATTTCGCTCAGTGAATGCGATTCTGACAATGAAATTCGAAATGACGTTAACGGAAATTTTATATTTCAACTAGAAGGAAAAACTCTGGATAGTCAAAGTTTCTAGTGAAAGAACTTCAACATAATTCGTGCGCGATAGCTATAGTGAACGAAGAAAACTGGTTCTTGGTATTTATAAGAACATGATGGAATATCTCAGAAGCTAGTTCATAATTTCTCAAAGTATTAACAGTGAGTAAAGTCAGTTGAGTAACGATGAGACACGAAAAAAATATATTACTGACATTCAGTGTGATCCCTTACTTTCAATTAAATCAAAAATCGAAAAAGTTGCTTAAACCAAATCAACACGTGACAGGGTTTATAAAATATCCATGCTCGCACATGAATGACAGACCAGAAAGGTGCTCCACTATCTCAATAGCGAAGACTTTGTGACCGCTTATAGCCAAGAACCGAGAATACAGTTCATATAATCACCGACGCTTTTCATCTTGGCCATCAGATAAAGTGGGTAGGATATAAAAAATGGTCAATTTGGAAGATCGATCTTCTCGTCCAATACCTCGAGATTTTGGTGCTCATACACTAATGATCAATATTTATGTCAGACTATCACACCCTGCTTTCGAATTTATGGCAGGTTCAACTTCAGGTTCTTCAATTCGTGCCACCAGATTTTCTAGGGATCAACAGGGCACGACAGATCGATACATCTTCAAAGCATGTGCTCACGCACCCTGCTCCCGTATTGTTATCGATAAACTAACTATCGAAAATAGATTTCCTATAAACAGGTCGGCTCGTCCTCACTGGATGTGTCAAAGCATCTTGCTTTTTTGGAGCTCCAGATGATGACAACGTGGATACTGTCGATATTCAATAAAAACCAACGAGTGCCGTACAAGCATTCACATTAGTGTATGATAGAAAAAATTGGCCAGAAACATTGAAGTGGGTCTCCCTGTTGCAACGCTCTCTACTAACAAACTGTATTGCTCGTTTTTTGTCCAGAAAATACTTCAATTGAGAATATTTGTTATACACCACTATTGCGCTCACAGGTTGAAGAATGGTTACAAGACATTTTGGTCGAAGTATTTCAAAAAAATACTGTATAAACGATAGATTGGACGAAGAACCATTTCCAGAGTAAGTCTGGTTATTAGTTGAGAAGTGATAGCCATAACGATTGTTTTTGTTTAGGTTTTTACTTACAGCATGTTAAAATCGTTTTAACAATCAGAACAGCTGGACATCATCTTCTGTCGATAGAACAAATCTCTTGATTGATTCGACGACAGCAGATTTAATTCAAATTGCTAGATCGAGCAACACATCTTCCTCTTCCCCCTCTTTAGATGGAAATGTAAAAGATCTTTCACGTTTGAATAAAATAAGACGTTCTCAAAATAATACATCGACATTGTCGCCATTGTAGAGTGAATTTGAGCAAAATGTATCGAATAACAGCAAAAATGGAGAGAAACGTCCATCAACGTCATCGTCGGACGAGTCAATC
This sequence comes from Didymodactylos carnosus, assembly GCA_905250885.1. NCBI lineage: Eukaryota > Metazoa > Rotifera > Eurotatoria > Philodinida > Philodinidae > Didymodactylos > Didymodactylos carnosus. Next base: position 59,495 of record CAJNOQ010000231.1, read on the forward strand.
AATTCATATTGAAGTCGAAATGAAAAGTGTGCTATCATAGTAGTGATCAAATATGACGGAAAGATATTTTTGTCTTGAGTCAGTGAACTAAGTCTCACTACTTTTCATCAACATGGACAGTTGCTTCTTACTTGTAGTCGAATATATTCTAGTTTAATGTGTGTAGTGAAGAGAACAGAGTTGCGCAGGATAGTCTTAACCCCGATCCGAATCGTCGGGACGGTACACGACGAGATAAATTCCAGAAAATTTTTGATGAAACGGGACCAAATGCTCATGAGACGAGACGGGTTAAGAGCTGCTATTTCAAAATTGTATTCACTAACGTCCTAACGAATAATCATAGGTTTTCCTAGTTAAATTCGCTGGAGCGAGAAAATTCGTTCAATACAGTGCGCGAGATAGAAAGTTGAACGATGTTGAAATTCAACGTTTTTTTTACTATTTTTTGTTGGAGTGACGCTAAACTGTTGAAGTTTAAAATTGTTGATAGTCCGTTTGAAACAAAATCATCAATATGATAGACACTCGGCTTTCCGAAGCAGATGAAGATGGTGAGTTTCATGTAAGATGGCTAGCCGCAAGAAGTCTTATCACATACGTTTTGAAAGAGTGGTTTGAATCATCACAAATGTCCATTTGCAGATGGTCAGATCAGGTTGAATTTTAAGAGAAAAATTGATGACATCGATACTAGTCCGTCCACACCGTCAAACCCTCTTCTGTGCCATCTATGTGTCATACCTCGTTCCCACCATCGGCCAAAACATTCTTCTCATTTCACAAGTAGTTTACAGGAAAAAAAAAGTGCTGCAAAACTGTTAGCTGTGTGCTAGTATGGTGTCGGAAATAATAGCGAAGACGGGATGGGACCGGTTTTAGAAAATTTTTGACGGGACGAAGTCCTTATGGGATACAACGAGATGGGACGTGAAAAACAGTGCCCCGCATTTTTGAACGAGAAGATGATCATCAAAACAGTCATTTATTGTCTTTCTACTTGTAGACGTAGTTCAAGTCCATCGAACACATCTTTCAACAGTAGTAGTCGTAAACGTTCTAAAAATATGAATCGTTATTCTCAACAGCAACAACGTCGTGCAAAACAACAAATTAAAAAGGTGCAAGCAACGATCGATGGTGAAGAGTGAGTAGAGATGCATGTAAGGTATAAAGGATTGCAATAATTGACTTCTTTTTAGATCAAAAGAAGAGCTAAGTGAACGATTAGAAAAACGTCGAAATCGTTTTAATAACGATGAACAGCAACAGTCAGAAAATACTACCGAACAAGCGTCATTAGTAGAAACTGTAAAAGAGTTCAAACCGGTCAGTTCAGTAGTTTCGACTGGCATTTGCTTTGTAGACCATTGAACATGACTGTCGCAGAGACGTTAAGGGAGAGAGAACGCATATGAAGTTCCATCGAATTAGAAAGCTTTTTCACTAATACAAATCAAGCTTAGTTGTTTTTTGTCCGCATGCAGCGTAGCATCTTTGATCTGTTTTATGCTTTTGTTTAGATTCAAGCTCCCGATGTCGCCATTCCTTCCAGTCAACAAAAAACAATAATTGGTACATGTCAAAAGTTAGAAAAAAATTATCTTCGTTTGACAAGTGTAAGTTTCTGATTGAATATTTGCCTACTAGTATTCCATGCTCATCTGTTGTAGGAAGCTGATCCGACAACAATTCGCCCCT